>JARBES010280147.1:0-14038 GCA_030265145.1 Strongylocentrotus pallidus | reverse complement strand
AACCCCTAAAGGTGCTGTTATTGCATCGGTTTGCACCCCTAATGGAGCAGGATTGAACCATTAAGGGTACTAACATGGCTCCTAAAAGGTGCAATCTGGCACCTTTAAAAAGGGTGTAGGATTGCCAGTGTTGCATCGGTTTGCACCCCTAAAGGTGCATACTTGCACCATTTTTTTTAGTGTGTATTCCAATTAAAAGGATTGTTATACCTCCTTCTTCTCAAAAGAAATTTACGAGAGAAATGGCTATAACAGAGGAAGATTGGAAATATATTTATATCTTACCTGTTCGACCAACTACTGAAGTTAAAACAAGAATTTTTCGATGCAAAATTAATACAAACTGTCTTCTAACTAATCATAAATTACATGAAATGAAATTGGTTGACTCAGAACTATGTACTTTTTTGTGGAAATTTCCCTGAGAAAATGGAGCATGTTTCGGGAGTGTGAATATGTAAAGCCGCTATATTCTGAGTTTCAAACCTGATATAGAGATATTACTAGTACTTAAATAAGTTTCAATTTGACTCAGTATTGTTTGGAAATAAAAGAAATAACCCGATTTTTGTTTACCCTTTGATTAATCTTAATAAATAAAAAATGATACAGTGAAACCTGCTTTAGGTTATTATAGTATAACAGAAACAGGAAATATAGACCATTGTTTATATGCTTCAAACATTTTATTAAATTTAATGTTTCCCTTAAAAAGCAAGCGGCTTTGAAAAATAATACAGCCAGTAAATTCTTTACTAAATGGCACGCGTTAAATATTAATTTTTCACAAAATTAATATACAATGTAACTGTTTTGATATTTTTATATAATAATGATGATAATAATATATTACATTTATAAAGCACTTAATACAATGTTTCTGTGATATTGTCAAACTGTATTTTTCGTTTCTGTTTTGTTCAAAAAATGTATTAAATTATACTGCGAAGTGAGGGGATAAATAAAGAAACCTCCTTTTTGGGAGGATAAAATACAAAAACAAAACAATAATCTAGGACTTAGAGAAGGTTTTAAATATTTAAAACTTAGCGAGAAGATAAAACAGTTCTAAATATGCGAATCTGTTGTAAAGAAAATTATTGAATAGTTTTGATTTTGTATTCAATGCTAAATATTTTTTACGTAAAAACTGTATGATAAAAGTACTTAAAGTGTGTTTTCCATGAAGAGAAACGCATAACGATTAAAATGCCTATGTCGTCATAAAATACTACAAGTTGAGATTGTTATGAAAAAGGGCGCCCTTTCACAGAGATGTACCGAACATTTTATTACAAATCGTATCGACAATAAAATATATAATTACCATATCCTTCCATCCATTTCAAAACTATTAATCTAGATTACTACAGATTACGGTATTCTTACTATATCATAGATAGATAGATAGTTTATTGATTTCCACAATATCTTATTTTACAAACAGTGTAACAACATATTGAAAATTATTATATTATACATGTACAATACCGGTTCACACTTTTCAGAATATTGTCCATTAATTTGAACTTAAGAAATATATATTAAAAAATGTTACAATATGGTTACAAATTAGATTCATTTCAATTCAAATGAACGTTTATTTTTTCCATTCACTTTGACAACATATTTGACATCTGTTCAAACAATACAATGTATATGTAGGAACATAAATATAATTAAAGAACTTGTATTATAAAGAAGAAGGCGCGAATCATTACCTTCATCACAGAGTACACCAGTCCATCCGGGTCTACAGGAGCAGGTGTATCCGTCTATACCATCCACGCATTCTCCATTCACACAGGGACTGCTAGCACATTCGTCAATATCTGAAGGGTGTACATTGAACGATAGTAGGTAAATAGTAAAACAATTGTAGAATAACGAAAACGGCAAACTGCCCTGAGTAGTACGAGTAATGCACCGCAAATGAAGGGGAGTGGGTCATTGTTCGATCGTGTTGATTTTATAACTATCTTTATAGTGTTATCGTTGGTTCAAAGAGGGTCTACATGCTGATCATGTGATGACAAAAGTGTACCTTCAATAATAATTTCTTGTTTAAGTCGACCTAGCATTTCGTGCAACAAAGCTTTGAAAACATGGAGGATTTAAAAGATGATACAGATTGTTTTCTTTCTTCATTGAATGTGTTACTTACTGATTTGACAGAGAGTTCCCATGAACCCCGGTGTACAAATGCACCGATACATGTTGACTTGATCGTCACAAGTAGCTCCATTCATACAAGGGTTGCTGGCACACTCGTCCACATCTAGAGGGGAAACAAGAATAATATGTTCTTATGAAATATTCAAAAGAGATAACATGACAACCAGACAGTATTGCATTATCTTTATCATCATCATTACAAGGAACGTCATCATCATCGTCACCACCATCCTCACTTATCCTCACCTGCAGTCGACACTGTCGTGTTCAATAGGTACAGCAACATCATCATCATCGCCATCAATACTGTCATACATATTATCATCATCTTCGTCACCACTACCACCACCATCATCATCATAATCGAGATTGTCATCATCATCATCATCATCATAATTATCATTATCACTATAACTATCATCATTATTGATTATTTATCAATAACTATCATTAGTTATCTGGATCAATCATTATTATTAGCATCTGCATGTCAAACGCCACGACCATCATCATCGTCACCAATATTATTGCATCTTACCCACAACCATTTATATTTATCCTCAACATCAACGTTAATCATTATCCTCAATATCAACGCTATTATCAGTGTCATCATCATTATTCAATTCAATACAATTCATTTTATTTTCACATTTTGATAACAATCACAACAAAATACATATACAATTATACAACGTCAATTCCAACAAATAACACAACAGAACAGAAGTATCACAATAGGGGGTGGGGGGGGGGGGGAGGGGACAAACAAAGGCCAAAGGGCAATGAAAGGCTTGTCCCCAAACTATATAAATAATTAAATATAAATTAAGTGGTACAACAGGAAGACAGAGAGGAAAAAAGGCAAACGTACCGCTTTACAGACTCAGATGGTGTATCATTTAATAAGATTTGTATATTCTTTTAAAACTCATCTTACCGATTTGACATTGAGATCCAGTCCATCCGGAGGCACAGAAGCAGGTGTATCCTCCGATAACGTCTTGACAGGTTCCACCATTCTGACAAGGATCACTTTCACATTCATTGACCGCTGAAAATAATAATAAACAAAACAATGGCTTTTATTTTTCTTCTTATGACTTAGCAAATAAAGAGACGACAAGTACATATTACCCTACAAAGCATTTTGACTAACAAAATGTGCAATACAAGAGTTGGTAGGGGTTTTCTAATTTCTTAATTAAGTGGACTTGCACTCATTTACTTTCCTCAGCAATGATGATAAACTCAGATAAAATTCAATTAAAAGAAATGAAAGACCGACTATCATCGGGTTTACCTTGATTAAAAAAATAGACGGTCTTTGAATTTACCATTAAAAAAATGCGTAATATAATATGAATCTTTCAAAATTGGGAAAGGAATTCCGACGCCTAAATGTTAAAAAAGGCATGACAATTTTCAATCATACCTTAGAATAAACTTAATAAATTATGCACCAGGAGCTTAAATATCTAATAATTGCCATTGTTTTATGAAACATTGCTAATGATGCTGCTCCAAAACTTACACATTTCACATCTGGGGCCAGTCCAGATCGCGGTACAGTCACAGGTGTATTCATTTTGTCCGTTGATGCATGTTGCACCGTTCTGGCATGGGGAACTGTGACACTCGTTGAAATCTGTACATTTCAAAGATTAAGAGCAACCATTACACCCATAAGTAAAACATGCACTTAATACTCTAAAATCTAATAAATCTAATAATCTAATGATCTAAAAAAAGAAATTGAGATTGCCAAAATATAAAGTACGAACAACTGATAGCCAAAAATGTTATATGGTAGCGTGAAGAATGGTATGTTGTTTAGATTATACAGTTATTATCATAATCATCTTTCAAATTAAGCGGTGTCTTAATGCCGATAGCAGTAGATTAACATTATTTTGATGAAAATAAATGTGGTTCAAACAACTTGTGGAAGGAAGAAGTGACATTAAGTTTCACCGAAATACAATACAAGCATATCAAACACATTGTACAGTTTTCTACCATTATCATTTATGTTACGTGCGATTGTTACAGTGGATTGAGCAAAGAGCTTATAACGGTATGATCTGGTTTCAAGGTAAAATCAGTTTCCTCTGCCCTTCGTGTATCATGAAGGCATTAGTTCTCAAAATGCTGGTCCTACCGGTAGTACACATTACGGAAGTCCGTCAAGGATGACCATTAATTATTGGGCTTTATACCTGATGAAATATGTATGATGAATACAAAACAGAAATAAGCAATTTAGAAGTTGTTGGTGCTTTTACCGATTTCACACGTTGCTCCCTCCCATCCGGGTCCACATAGGCAGGAGAAGGCATTATCTCCCTCAATGCACGTGCCTCCATTCTCACACGGGTCACTAGCACATTCGCTCAAACCTTCGAGAAAAGTGAGTTGATATATCATATTAAAGGTTGATGGCAGGACAATCAGTTATTATTCGACAAAATCACAATTATATATCCCTTATCTTGTATTGGCACCATGCAGAGACTAGAAACAAATGAATGAAATTGTTTATGACTGAGGATCTTGGTATCGAATAAACAGAGATCAAATCAAATCAATAGAGATTACAGAAGACAAATTATGCCCAGTTTCAATTATTTCAAGCGATTAATGTCGATTCGAGAAGACTAATAGTTTGAAAGAACATTCATCTACACAGACCAAATAAAATATGAAATAAATCACTACAGGTATAGTTGCCCCAAGCTAAAAACGATTACATTGGGAAAAATAAGCACGGTGAGAGGAAGTGTAAAATATATAGTTATTCTTAAGGGTTTCTGTTTCTCATTGATAACAAAATAATGTAGTTTTTGCCTTCGTTCGTGTGTTTCTTATTGCATAAACCCGGAAGCATGGGGAAATCTAGATAGGGCAGGGTATGCATGAAGACAAGATTACACCCCCATGGGAACTTACTTGTCTCACAAAGTGGTCCGGTCCAGTCAACCGTACAGGTGCATTCAAACCCGTTGACTTCGTCCTTACATGTGCCGCCATTGAGGCACGGATCGCTGGCACACTCGTCGATTTCTGTACATTGAAGTGAGACAAATCACACATCAATGTATTAAACAACATTATCAACTAAAGAAAACAACATAAAACAACAACAGTCATGAACGTAAACCCTTTGCAATATAACGTGGCTGCCCTAAAATAATAAGTTGTTGGCATTTTGCTAAAATAGTACTGAACATGACTGTATATGGCAAATGATATTTTAGTCAAGGATTGTTCAATTCCTACTTGCAAAGTAACATTGAAGCCCAGCAAACTTTCAAATTACTATTCAGTATTAAGACGTGGACGAATAAACTTGAAGTAAAAAGAATAATTGTTTTAGAAAAGCCCCCAAACAGTGGCAAAAACATTCTCCTGGTGTTACCATTTACGAAATTTTCTACCGACTTATTTCTCCAGCTTCAGCTCAAATGTAAACAGAAAGGTATAGAGAATTCCCTGGACATACCAGTCTGACAGTGGTCTCCGATGAAGCCTGGGAGGCACTGACATTGGTAACCGTTGACTTGGTCGAAACATCGTGCGTTGTTCTGGCAAGGGTTGCTAAGACACTCGTTGATATCTGAAAATCACAACCACGTGAAATGGAATAACACAAATATGGATTAACCATCATTATAATTCTATATTTTTCAGCTTGACGCACCACTTTGTACTCACTTTTAATAAACTTTAACTGGCTAATTTCTGTCGGCGCAAATTATCTACGGCAGGCTGCCTTACCCTCATTTCATACGAGGCCATTCATCACAAGAAAGGATACAAGTTATGAAGCAAAGAAGCAACTCGTAATAATTGACATTGTGTTGCAAAATCACCATCTAAAAATATCTTCTTCCTCCAATATTCTAATGACTAAGAAAACATGGATAATGAAAACGCTCCGTAGCAAAACTTTCAAACAAAAAAAAGATTACCTATTCCGGGAAATTAATCCTTTGATTATTTTCTTAGCACTTTCACATACATGATAATGAAACATACAAACAGAGGCATCGTTCGCTAGAATTGTCCTATATACAAGGTACATGAAAATTACAAGTATAATCTTGAGATATGAATTTGCTGGTTCCCTCTTTTTGGCCCCCGTTTTTGTTTCCATTTATAGCTTACCTCCACTACATGTCTTTCCAGTGTATCCCGGTGTACATATGCAGGTGAAGTTGGCCACGAGATCAATGCAGTTTCCACCATTCCGACACGGGGTATCTTTGCACTCGTCGATCTCTACACTGCAATCAAACTCCGTATAACCAGGGGCACAGTCGCAGTTGAAGTATGTTGATCTGTTGATACAGTTCCCGCTGTTAACACACGGCTGCGGTGAGCACTGATCAATCACTGAAGACGAAACAAAAATGTGACTATTAAAATTGAATTGATATTTTGTGAAGCAAATTAAATTCAAATGTTACTATTTGGCAAGAGACGGGACTTAATTCATTTTGTTGTTTGATTGTTTCTTTAAAGTTCATTTCATCTTATACCCCTGTGTATGGCTTTAAGGAAACTGCAAAAGGATATGCAAACCGCATCAGATAAGTTCATGATGTAATAAAGAGATATATTACCAAGCGAAAGAGTAAAGAACAACGTGTTTTATGAATATGTCCCAGGGGACGTTTTGCTACAGAAATACGCGATACTTCTATCATCACCAAATGTAGTCTCTCTTCTGTTGAACATCTATGGTATACTCACATTGTTCGCAATTGACACCGGTGAAACCAGAGGGACATATGCATTCATATCGATTTACTCCATCAACACAGAATCCATTATTCTGACAAGGGAACGATGCACATTCGTTGATACCTAGAACATAAAATATAAAATAAATGATTTCTTGACCACAAAAGGATAAAGCCAACAAAAACCAACATACCTATATAGCTTTGAAAATAGAAGTTTCGTTAAATGAATACACGCATTAGAATTAGATTGAAATAGTGGATTCTGCTCTATTATTCTTCATAGGCAAAGTAAGACAAACTAAATTCTGCAAATTAGAAAGAGGATAATTGAAATTATGTTTTTGGTGATTTTTCATTTTCGAGGAAGTACACGACAGGCAAGACTGCAATTGTCATAAATATTTAATTAATGTAGAATAAACTTGGGAATGTATATAACAGTAAACTAATGTCTGACGGACATGAATATAATGATAGTGTTGAAAACGTGAAACATTTCTTCACTATACAGTTCATCGAGGTCATTCTAGTATGAGGTTCATTCATATATCTACAAAACTTCCAAACATAGACCTACATCAGACAAGTACAAAAGACTAGTCAATGATTATCATTTGCACCTGAAATCCTTCGGTATGAAACTGTAGTACTTACTGACATCGCATCGTTGCCCCGTCCATCCATCTGTACATGTACATGTGAATCCATTGACCTGATCGAAACAGGTTCCTCCATTGTTACACGGGCTTCCCAGACAGTCATTGGTGTCTGAAAATGGAAGCAATCCAAGGTAAATAAGTATACGTATGTTACAGGGGTCAAAACCTATCTTTTGCTTCATCAAAGCTTCTATCAGATGATAAAGCTTAATGATATATATACATGTTTATTATATAATTGTTCTACTATTTTTCGTTTTATGACTCGGACAATACGTTAAAAGAAGTAGTATCGCCCTTATATTTAAATATTTTACAAGGTAAAAGACCACGTAGCTATGCATTTCACATTGCTGGGAATACCATGCCAATGAGACAAGTTCAAAGAGAAAAAAATCAGAGGAAATGAAAGGGACATTTAGAATGTTAAACCTCTACTTATATAAAGATTCAGGTCTACTTCTAAATGTTCGTGCAATCAAATTCATGTAAGGGAACCAAGGAGCAAGGTCCAAAGAGCAATACATACATGAAGAATCAAGAACAGGAAGCCCTTCTAGTCACTCTACCGCATGAAAACGGAAATGTAGTTTATAAACATTAATCATTATATCAAAGAACAAAACATACCCGGATGCGATGTATACTTACTAATATCACAGTTTTCTCCTTCCCAGCCCACTACACACGTACATGTGTAGTAAGTAAGGAAATTGTTGCAGATTCCAGAGTTTTGGCATGGGTTGGGTGCGCATTTGTCCACCTCTGTAAAATGAAATAGTCAAAGTTTTGATTTTGACAGTGGTCAGGCTGTTCTGTACGACAGCCATAGTATATAAATGATACTTTATTAGATTAACAATAAAATACACAATACAACATTCGTAGGCCCACATGGTTGAATGACGTTTGTTTGCAAGTTACCTTGTCTATCAATGTATAAAAGAAACTATATTTACGCTAAGTATTGTGTATATTCTATGTTTAACAACTTTGCAATTGTGTCGTTGATATCTTTGGTGGTCTGTACGATGTTATTATCCTCTTTTCCATCACCAATACAAAAATGGCATTTATCCATGTGACCAAAATCCCATGTGACATATTCTATTCGACAAATGCAAAGCTACCGTTATTAATATGGTCGAACAAAAATAATAACAGACTCCCGAAAAGTCAACTTGAGTAAATCTAAATAGCCTTGTCCATCACCTTCCTGAAATGTGCGAACAGTCATTACAATATACGTACATGCATTTCGTAATTCGAACATGATTTCATTTAGATACACAATTAGAGAGTATTGAAATTCCCCGAGAGCTGGTTTTCGAAATTAGCCGAGAACCTTACCGTTTTCACACTCCCTTCCTTCATATCCAGCTTCGCATGTACATGAGAAGTCATCCACCAGGTTGTTACAACGACCACGCCCACTGCATAACTGAGTGTTACATTCGTTGATGTCTAGAACAAGAAACAATACATGAACATTCAGTCAATATTCCTGGGTAATAGCCATTGAAAGGCCTTTGGCTTGTGCTAGTCTCCCACGTAAACTCAATTTTCATGTTAAGTATGTATCGTTCGTTATTGCATGTGTTTGTTTTTGTTGTAATGTTTCGAAATTGTCTGCATTTTTGCACACATTTAACTGCTAATCTATGAATTATCTGAAAATGAATGATTTGAATTGACAATTTATTTATTCAAATCTCCCAAGGTGAGGTAATAATAATAATAATATATAACATTTATTAGGCGCTTAATACAGGTAGAGTGTTTCATCGTGTGATTTATCCAATGAAGCATTCAAAGTTCACTGCTTGCTAAAAATGTAAAGTGCTCATGATGTAGGACGTGAAGTTACTGTAATAATCGTAATATTCTGTCAAGAACATTAGAAGTAGATACCGACTATGTCTTAAATGTGATAAACCTATGCAATTCTCTTCAAATACTTTTTGATTATGATACTGATATCTATTAGTAGATGTCACGTATGGTTTAGTGGTTCAGTAGGTGTTCAAAAGTGAATGTACATGTAGTCTCTGCTGTTCGCCTGTGATCATTATACAGCTCCTTCTTCCTTCCATATTCCTAAAAATGCAGGAGGACTGTATTGGCGGTGATAGGCGCAATGAAAATCCCTTAAAAATACAGTTTACTATTATCATTGTTAATGCAAATTAAGAATTAAATGAGAACATTATGATTGTTTTAAAAACCTCACATACATACCCTCTGCACAATTAGTCCCAGTGTATCCGGGAGCACAGATACAGGCGTACATGTTACCACCGTTAATACATGTCCCATTATGCAAGCATGGCATCGATTGACACTCGTTCACATCTGTTTTGAGAAAAAAATAAAATAAAATCACGGTAAAGAAGAAGGAAAAAAAACACATCAAGGGCCATATTGTGAAAACGATGTTGATCGTTATGTAAGAAACTTTGAGATGAAAGCCTGATTATTTTTCTTTACCAAACGACTAAAAAATCCTACTAGTTTAGGAAGGTCATTAAAGTTGAATGCATTTTATCCGTTTGCTAATTTTGTAGAATTCGAGTAATCTCTTACATGGAAATCTATTATCGATTAGGTATAACAATGACAAGAACTAAATCAAAAAAATAATAGAAAATTGGTTCTGAAAATGTAGATGTAAGGCAAGCATATTAAGGCAACAAACCTACCACATTATTGGAAACGTGGAATAAATGAAAAATAGAGTGGAACCTTATTATTCTCACCAAGTTCGCAGAAGGTGCCGGCCCACCCAGGTTGGCAGAAACAATCGAAGGCAAAGTTAGGCCTGTCGATACATATTCCTCCATTCTGACATGGTGAGCTCGCACATTCGTCGAGATCTAGAAGAGAGATTGAAGAGAAATCAAATTTTCACTATGGTTTGATATGGGATGGAATGAGGGTTTATCTTTGTATGTTACGCTTTATTTATTGCTCATACAAAATCTATGGGCACACAATATAAAAACAGAAAATAAGTGCATAGTATTGTATGTACAAGGAAAAATCTTCTTCACCTTTTACCCCCAACAAAGCATTGCGCAAGAATACTGGCTGCTTCCAAGTACAATATTGTATTGAGACGCAACCCATTTCCCTCCTCAAAATGGTGACATTAAAGTCGATAAAGAATAAAGGCATTCATTATTCGATCACCTACCCGCCATCGAAAATACCCCCATTTCATGTTTCTAAGTTTTTATTTATTTATTTCTGTATTACATACACAGTAAGACTCTAATTTCTAGTCAACAGGAAAGGGAAATATATATCAACAGAGAGACAATACATTTCTTGAAACTGTTACAAAGTGTAACGAATGAATGGGTCAACTTACCGATTTCACAAATATCTCCTGCCCATCCTGGCATACAGTTACATGTAAACATGTTGATACCATCTACGCATGCGCCACCATTCAAACAAGGATCACTCTGACACTCATTGATTTCTGTAAGGAACCAAGAATAGTATTTTTGTATCAGTCATAGTCGTGTGAATAAACCGAATGGAAAAGAAGATGATACAAAACATACAATGAATGGGAGATGGGAGAGAGAGAGAAAGAGAAATAGAAAGAGAGACATAAGAACACAATGAAAAGAAGAGGAGAGAGCAATTAAGAAGAAGAAGACTGGAAGAGTGGTTAGACATACTGAAAACGGCCACGAGACAGAGATATTAGGGGGGGGGGGTGATAACTGTAAAGCCGAGAACAGATACATAATATAGGAAAATAGAGAGAGAATTGAAAGATTTAGAAGACAGAGGATATTACATATTGAAATATAATGTAATGATGAGTTAAAAGTGCCTCCCGATGATTAAAAAAAATACATATCAAAATCGTGTGTGTATAAACATTATATCAATACTACATTAATATCAACTACATGAAACTCTTGCGATATTCAATATTTAATGGAAAAAGCGATGCTGAAACTTTGTTCCTTCATACCTTGCTCGCAGTTGGTGCCGATGTATCCCGCGCTGCAGGCACAGAGGTAACCTAGGTGTTGGTCCAGACAAGATCCACCATTTTGGCAAGGACTCGACGCGCACTCATCTACCGCTAAAAAGATCATGAATAGAAAATAGGTATCAGTCAGTCACATTTACAACATCGTTCACTCCTTATTTTCTCATATATGATGCTATCAAAATCTTTGATGAAATCTCGGTAACGAATAAGAAATAGCTCAGCATGATTTCTGTTCTATATTTTTGGGGAGTATTAAAGAAGACTTTACGACTTCACTTTGTTTCGTAGAAATCAATAATGTTGAGCTGGCTAGCATAATGGCAAAGTATTATGTATCAGAGAAACTATTTTTACTGGTGAAAGATTGTAGTTAGAAAAAAAAAGTCACAAAATAAACATGTTGTAGTATAGGGCCTATGTCCCCATTTTCAAGTTTATAACAACGATCGACATAAAAAGCAAAGTTTTGTTTTGTTCGTAGTTAGAATGAAAGCACTTTAAAATATGTGTCGAATTTGATGTGGATCTGAGAAGCCGATCGTAAATAATGATTTTATGAAGGTAGGGAACACTTTATAGAGATTGTAATTATACAACTGTAGACTTACATATCTCGCATCTTGTTCCAGTCCAACCAGGCAGGCAGATGCACTGAAATGCATTGGTGAGATCCTGACATACTCCATTATTTAAGCACGTATTTGCCTGGCAGTCAGGCGTATCTGAAATAAAGGATCACAGAGTCATTAATCGGAAAACAAAGATGCCCTGAACGTATCTATACAACTATTTGGCCCGTATTCTAATAAGAGCTTAAGCCGAAGCTCCATGGGCTCAAGCTTTCGTTCCAAGTCAGGTTTAACAAAGTAGTTTCTCTGATATCTAAGTATTTTCTGATTTAAACATTATCTCATTATACCGAGGTTTGAATAAGGAGAAGATGGGCCTACATCTTCACCTTGATTTTCAGGATAGTTTTAGTGCAAGAATTATTAGGGCTCTTAATATCCTGTTGGAGAATCTAATAAAAAAAGCAATACTGAGACAATTACATCACATGGGCTACCAATATTTGATTAAGACGTAAGCTAATGTAACTAGTAAAGAGGGGTCCATGAATATGTTCATCCGTATTGGTAAAATACTCTTCATTGACATGTTTCACTGATTCTGAAAATATACACTTCGGTGTATAAACAAAGTATTTTGCTGGTATGCAGTTGCATCTGAAATAGAGTACCACACAGCCTAGAAGGCGAGGTGGCTAAGTGGAAGAGTAGAGGTCTCATAACCGGGATGTCCCGGGTTCAAAACCTATTCGATACACTAGTGTCATTTGGTTGGGCACTATACTCATTACCAAGTTCCTCAGAGAGGACGTAGTTACGTAAAATACAACCAAACAACCAATCTCTCGTCTCGTATCAATACATCGTATTAACCAGATTTGTACATAGGGTATAATTATTGCTGACTTACCACTTTCGCACCTATCTCCTTGATACCCGACTGGGCACGTACATCTGAAACTATTCACTTCATCTGTGCAGATGCCTCCATTGAAGCAGGGGTTTGAAGCGCATTCGTTGATATCTACAGAATTAGAAGGAAAGTACATCCATAAAATACTGCCAATGATGCTGTCAATCAGGGAATACAGTTAGAAAAATCTTGGTCCCATTTGGCACAACTTTGTATATTTCTTGGATTGTTGGATTTTAAGACACAAAACCCGTTTTGGCATTCTCTAAAGAATTTTGAATGTTCTACCGATCAAAACATAGCACTGCGGTATCATGAATTCTGTCATTAAATTTTAAAAGTTGTAATTTTATAATCTTTATAATAAAATTCACGTCAAACGAAGAAAATCACAAATTCAAAAGAAAGTATAAAGGCTTGTGGTAAATTCGTAATTTGTTAATTTTTTTATATGGATAGCACACCAGAGTAAAAAACAAACAAACATAATTTACCTGTTCCGCAGTTTGTTCCTTCGAATCCGGGCTGACAGTTACACGTGTAAAAGTTGACCCCATCGATACAGGTTCCGAGGTTGAAACAAGGATTGGAGGCACATTCGTTGATATCTAAAGGGTTAAAAGTAAACATAAAATATTCCGAAGTGACCATATTTTTAAAAAAAATGACACCAAAATACAAAGTACCTATATTATTTCATGTGTGCTTCAGTTTCGTAAAGGAAATTTAAGTATAGAGTTTATTAAAGTATTTATATCTTACACAGTTGTCTCTGTTCTTGGAAGAAAAATTTAGGCGACCTTTGTTTTATCAAAGATGTATAAATCAAGGCGTATGTTGCGACATATTTATGTTTGGATATATGGCGAGGTATTAGTGCTGATGTAAAATGTTCGATTAATTAGAAATTGTCCATGGGTCAATGATAATTTTGGTGTCCAAAGTCTGGACATTCACTT
>JARBES010280019.1:0-14043 GCA_030265145.1 Strongylocentrotus pallidus | reverse complement strand
CCTCTCAGAGGGCATCCTGATGACATGGCCTGTCCATCGTAGGTTCTTCCTGATGAGCAGGTCCTCCATAGAAGGAACACTAGACATAGCCTATCATTAATTAAACAAACTTTATTATAAAAAAAAAATCACCAATGCCATACAATCATGATCCTCGTCATCACGTTTATAATGTGTCAATTAGGATACCCTTTCCATTCATTAGCATTATCGCTGCTGTATACATTGTTATCCGGTGAACATGGTTACGATATATCTCATAGAATCTCACTTTACCGATCCATACCTCTAAGAATAACTATGTCTTGCCAATCGTAAATGTTCATTCCTCTTAGATTCACTTTATTCGTTATCTGTGCTCCACACCCACACTTTGAAGACCGTTCATGCATATTCATATTCACACAAGTGGGCGTGGCTCCATCTCATTAGAAGGTAAGTTTTGTATGAAAGAATAATCTATTTTTACTCAGCTGTTTCATATCTGATAGAGCACTATTGTAGATAATCTAAAACATTTACGAAAGTGAATAACAGGCAAATACATCATGTCGAAGGCCATGCCTAAAAAGCTTACAGTTTGTATTGTCTTACCAGTCTTTCGATCATTGCAATACGCGTCTTCAATTGATAAGACGATTATTTTGTAACGACTGCATGACATTATGTAATGTATACATTTGTTTCTATTTCAAAATATATTCACGCATTTGATATAATGAAATTATACATTATACGACTTCATCTACTATGCTTACCAAGTGCAACCACATATCAAGGTATAATTGTATAATTTTTTACAGGTTTCGCATGCTTTATTCTCAAGGTAGTCGTTATATACAGTTATCTAAAATGATTGGACAATAATTTAACTGTAAATTTTACATGAATTATTCCAAATAATTTGATTATGAATTAAAGGATCACTTGGGTTCCCAAATAAAGTTACACCAATACCACTACTAAAATATCTTTAATAAAGGAGTTATTAATTTTCATCAATTGCTCTTTACTTGTTAAATTACAAGTCGAAAACAAAATCTTTACCTAATTTCATGATATACAATTCGATAAAACATTTCCAGTTGCCCTTTTTTCCTGTATTTGATAATCTCATCACCCATGCGATCCTGAGTCTAATCATAACTGATGGTAAATATCACTTTCTCAAGCCCCCTTTGTCATAAGCTGCTATAATTGTTATTCTATTCATCTTCTATGGTGTACGATTACAAATAAAATAGTATATAATAGATTCAACTTCATGATGAATAATTCATAGCAATCTTAGCTTTTGAGATTTGAGCATCGGTTTAAACCATTTCATGTAATACATTGAGTTAAATGTGGCCATATTCCTGTAAACCGACCAAACACATTACAGTATCATAACAGTTACATATTTTCTTACATGTTACAGAAAAAGTGTGTTTCCTCACATAATGATGTCTGCATGTATTCAAATCTATAGAAACATGAATTCATGTACAGTTCGGGACCACATTGTAGACGTATTCCGTCACTGTGCAGGTGGGGTCTCAGTAATAATGTCTCTTCATTTAGTCACGATCGTTAAATATCTTGTTACCTTGTTTCATGCCTGATGTCTACCAAATCCGTACACTTAAAGCCAATCTGCACTAGTTTGGCATGGAGGGATTAGACCTCCCTGCAAGATCACTGGCAGGTGGTTATCTCATCAAATCAATTCTCAATTAAAATAAGAAAACGGGCATCATGGGGGATCAACGGGCACCGCTTAGGCATTGTTGGCTGTATGGAGGGCGCAAGTAGTGGACTGGGGCTTTAAGCACTTCTGTAAGAAAACATGAATGCTATAATGCTGACACCATGGGCTATCGTTGATACTGCCAGTACTGCCAAGAGATACGGTTCCATGGATGCCGTTTTCTTATAGTTTCCTTCAGATATTGATACCTTATAAGAAGCATTTTCCGTCCCCTGAGTAGAGAGTGTAACGGTTAATTGCTTATCCTGACTTACTGTAGTCGACGTGGCTGGTGTAACGGTAGTAGATAGAGAACGCCCTTTTGAAATATTATCCATGTAAATGGAAAGTATTTGACATTGAGAACCGTCACTAGAATCTTTGGAAGCATTTGGGTCTCCAGATGCATTCGTTAAAACTGAAATAATATTAAGATTTTCCTGTATGTCAACATTCAGATATCCAATGCTTTCTATTACAAGCATGTTTAAGTCATCTCCCTCTTTACCGCATAGAAAAATGGGAAAACTTTGAGTAATTCTTTCAGTAGAATTAATCCTCTTTAGGGAGCTGCCACCAACATTAAACCACGATGTATTACAGCATGTAAATGTTGCATTCTCGGATTTAGCCAAATTGCTCTGAACCAAATCGCCAAGTACTGTACTAAACCGGCATGCTTTGCTCCTGTTTGTTTTACTATAAATAACCTCACACATGGTTGGCACAGTGCTTGCATCATTAAGCTTTTCAGGACGAAGAAAAATGGTATATTTGTTGGTTATATTATATTGACCATCCAAATTCATCCCAGAAGTTTCATGTTCATACAACACCTGATCCCCTGCGACAAGTCTTGCTAGGTTCCCATCGTTCACCTGCAACCATTGACACGACATCTGTAATTGTCCATGTTGCTTGTCGAAGAAGGTTTCGCAATTAGGATTTGTCTCTTCGATTATTAAATTCAGTTGAAAAATTAAACAAAGAGGTCGTTCACTTTCATACAAAGACACAGTGTGCATCCCAGTATCATTTTTGTTAGTAAGCATAATCGACATTTCATACACATTTCCCCCTTGTTGGTAATAGGTCATACTATAATGTCCAGATTGTAAAGACATGTTGTTCCCGATAGACATATCAAATTGAAGTTGAAATTCTGAGTCTGGAATATTCCAAACAAGGTATTGGTTTTCTTGTAGCTCGTCTACAGTGAAGGTGACATGGATGGTTTGCCCGTCGATTGCGATCATAGATTCTTCCTGTCCTTTGTTACAAAACCAATTATTACTTGAAAATGCCTGATGCAAATGTGCTTGTAAAATAAGAAGGCTTAAAAATACCTTAACAGCCGGTGCGATCCGTTCAGGAAACATGTTGCCGTTGTATAGTCCCATATCTAACTTGAAAATGGACGTGGAATATATAGGATGGTGAACAACAATTCGACAAGCCTGTTATTATTAATGGATCTCTTGATCGTTATGATCATCCTCTTGCTACAAATAAATGTTACCTGACAAAAAGGGCGGAGCCTGTTGAAATCAGGGAATATTTCTTTCTATATATCATATCTATCACCTCAAGTAGTGATTCGCAAGATCGTAATGCTCAATGGACATGATAATACCTAAACCAGTTTCGGTAATAATGTACAATATTTATAGGTAATCAAAATTAAAATAAACGAAAGATCATTAATGAAAGATTTGTTTTCATATTGGAAAGTAAAAAGGAAAGGGAAAAACAAAAACAGAAAAAGTTGAAGTCGTGTCCTTCCATTAAAGGTCAAGTGCCTAAACAAGTTATACAATCTCCAAGGTAAAGTTATTATAAACGAAAACTTGTTATCACCTTTCTTGAGTATGGCAACTAATTAATTTCTCCCTCTTTCATGTTCAGGCTAAGCTAAGTGCACTTTCATATTGATTCGAACACAACCTCTAAGTTCTTGTTTAATGGACATAACCAGTAAACTGATCTTTATGATACTTTCTAAATGGGATAATTCGAGACGCTTTGTCTGGAAAAATCTGCAAATTATTACTTGTTGGATATAAGGGTGAGTCCTGGTAAAGATGAACGATTTTTTTGTGGAGCTTTCCAATTACTTGTATATAATTATTGAAAGAATACCCTAGTTGAAATCTCATCTGCAAAAAGGATTGCTCTAATAAATGCCCTCATGAACGAAATATGACAAGACAAATCTGAAGTGTCATAGTGGTAATTTTTTTGTTTGTGAAGTCCTATATACCCATTACTGTGTGCAGTGCATGTGACCTTATTTTTTGTATTTTCAAACCTTCACAGTACACACCAATTCATGTGTACATCATGAAGCTTTCATAAATGATTCCAGACACTTTCATTCACAGTGTAGGCCTAAAGCCTTGACGAGTAGTCAACTTTATATTTACAGGTACATGCAGCTTTCTATCATTCAAACACGTATTATCATGACTCTAACCCAAGGCATGTCTTAATGAAAATCAACTTCTTGCTTCGCTCCAGGCAAAGGCATTTTTAGTGTCGTAGTCTGGTGGTTTAAGCACTTGACTTGAATTCAAAGGTCATGGATTCGATCCCCGCACTAATGTCCCTTGGCAAGGCATTATTTTACATTTGCAACTCAATACCCAAGAGAGAAATGGGAACCCGGTAGGATGACGAGAGCATTTGTGGTAGGAGATGGTGCACATTTTGCGTGAATGAATCCGATGACCGGGGTCATAATATATGTCAAAGCGCTAAAATACGGTATTCTGTATTGAGCGTTATGTAATTTCAGATTATAATTATTATCTTAATATATTACTATTATTACTATTACTATTAATATTAATAAAATGTTATTTAATGGTCTGGCAATTAAGAAAACCCGAAGCCCTTACCGACAAAAAAGGTCACTTGACAGCTCATAACTTTGAGGGCGACAAATTCACCCCCCCCCCAACATCTAATATCAGTATTTGCTTTGGTAAAACATGGACTGATGATCAACCAGTTCTTTGTATCGAATGTGAACTAGGATTCTGAACACTTATTCCCCTCAATTCTTAATTTCGTCCAATAGCCTTCATGTTATGATGTATTTGATCTTGTATTCATTGGTTCAATTAATGTCAAACAAATTGTAGCTTACGAATTGACATTACTTCGTTCACAAAAATAATTCATTGGTATTAAATCGCATTGGGACTTGGTTAACAAGAACTTTGTTGAAGCAACATTAAAGTAGATATACTTATGCAGTGTAAGAATACACAACCATTAACAAATTATTGTATAAAGACTAGTGGTTTCGCGACTGCTCTAGAATATGATCCAAGAACCTACAATAAACATGCCAGAAGAGTTATGCGCTCTCAAATTTTGAATGTATTTCCTTTCCTTATTTTCATCACAAAATATCAAGTTCTCTTTGTGTTTTCCCAACAGTTTTGTTTCATGTATCTCAGATTTCTGTTGCAAACAAATTTGATTTGTTTGAAAATATATTCAGTATTTATTCTTCAGAGGAAGTCATATCGTAATAAACATTCCAGAACTGCCTGCATTCTATTTTTGGAAAACATATCCGTTGCACAAGTGTTTAATGCAATACTAAGACCCCGTGCAAACATGCAATGAATGGGAAATAATATCTTGAGTTTTGAGTTGCTGGTATCATGTATTTGTCTTCCGGCATTGAACTCTGCCCGCAGCCTATTCAGATGTTCGCCATCTGCGGTGAGATTTAGTGAGACCGTTTTCATTGGTTATCAGGGTTACCTTCCACACAAAATGGTCACAAATTTCCATGCATTAATCATCTCCCTCGTGAACTCCATCAAAAAACCAAAACTGTTCAAATGTATTCAATCATTCAATCTGTCACTCTTTAACTGGTTTTCTTTTTCTTTTTCTTTTTCTTGTTCTTTCGCTGCGATCGGATGATAATTTGGTATCAAACGAGTTTTGAGCTTTCTCTGTTCAAAGTTCATCGAGAAAGTGATTTTATATATATACTTTAGAGAATTCCGCAGACGAAAAGAAGTGATGGCATAGCAGGAAGCTCTTCCATTCATGAAAATGTGGTAATTCAAATTCCGAAGATTATTTAAACTATAATACAGTAATTGCATCATCGTATCTGCTGGTAACGGTTTTATACGTTTTCAACTAATTTTTTATACTATAAATTCTTTTTGTCTGGCTTTTATTCTTAATCAAGTCTGACAATAATGGTTTGGGACTATTTCATTCATTTTCATTTTGCATCGATATCAAAGTTTAAGGAAGTAGCACCTACAAATAAATGTTGCCTTGGAAATATGAAGGAGCTTAAGGATAATAACAATCATTACGAAGGAATTGAAATGACGGAAATATGTATTTCCATGTGCTTGCTCATTTTCAGTTACACACTTTCATTATTGCGTTGGTGACCTAACATTCGGAATAAGCACAGATCACTAGTATATTCAATTGCATGATTTTGTTTCCCCTCAAAACCCTTGTGCTAAAAAAAATGCCTGTCTATAATTATTTTTATTTAAGGTTTATTCTTTTCAAATACTCAGACTGGACGGTGAAATCTTTTGTTGTTCCTTCATCGGAAAATTTAAAATATCAGTAAAAACAATATTGGAGGCATCTATTCGACTTGTATCATTCGAATATATTTGAATGCGGGTCAATCGTATGGGTACCAACCGACCTCTAAATCTCAGGCAGCGCATCAAGTCTTTAATCAGATATTTAAGCTCATCCCGATATAACATCGACAATTTGTGAATAAAATGTTAAAGGATCTTTAAATTACTATCAAGAGACACGAAGAAACATAAAAGACACATATCATTTGGATACGATTTTATTGATTTATTATTCATAGCAACACTCGGTACAACTTAAAACAGAAACAGAAATTCATATTGATAAGTTCTTATTCAATTTTGTTATACATACCATTTTCAGTACTATCAAATACAGGTTTTTTTCTACAATAAAAGTAGGTTTATATTTCTTTCTAACATAATGTATATTGATACAGCAATCTCAATGACATATGATTGTTGTTTTTTTCTTGCTACGAAATCCTACCTGAATCCACAAATATCTTATTATTTGTCACAACCAAAAGAAGATAGAATTAACTTCACATTGAAAATCACTTAAACCAACATGTTATATCAAAACCCAACTCAATTCGTCCAACAACTATACATCAGTCATCCATCGTCAGACATAGTAGAAAATATACATAGACTGCCATGTATGAAACAAACTTAAAAATCAATTAGCATTATCGATGCTTTATCTTATAGATTCTTGCCTCTCCAATCTATACCTCTAATGCGTAATAGTAATCACATATTTCCGATAGTAAATGTCTACTCCTCTAACATTCAGTTTTATTTGATAGTGTATCTGTAGTCTGTGCGCCACGCCTACACTCTGAAGACCGTTCATGCATATTTAATTTCACAAAATTGGGTGTGGCTACGCCTCCTTAAATTTCTCTCAGCGGTTTCAAATTAGATAGAGCGCTTTCGTAGATAATAATAATAATAATATCGATATTTATATAGCTCCGGTATCCGTCAGGCTCTGACGCTTATGGCGCTGTACACATATTACCCTGTTTGTAGCCGAGCTGCCAATGCCGTAACTAGCGCTCAGGCGTACCAGGTAGCCATTTTACACCTGGGTGGAAGGTGGCATATGTAAATTAATGTCTTCACAAAGGACATTAGCGCCGCGGCAGGACTTGAGATAATCCATCATCAGAAACAACACATTTATCGTAACCGAATAACAAGGAAAAGTTTACATAATATGTTCTTACATGGTTCAGAAAATTGTGTATCCTAACCAATTGAAGTGTACATTTATTCAAATCTATGAACACATGAATTCATTACAGTTTTGCACCACATGCAGACGCATTCCATCACTGTGGAGGCGGGGTCTCATTAATAATGTATTTTCCTTTAGTAATGATCATTAAGTATCTTGAGCTTTCTTACTATTGGATCTAACTGATACCATTAACACTTATCAATCAAACCCATTTCAAAACTATGGACTCGTTTTGCCTAAGTTTAAAGTGTTAGTCTAGGTTGAATACAGTAAGCCCTTCAAATAATATTAATGAGGATAAATTAATCATATTGATTGTGGTGTGAATGGTACTTGTAATAAGAACCGTCTCATGCTGAAACCAAAACTTCAGATTTATCCAAGGTTGGTTATTGATTTAAATTGATTATCCAGCCGTGGTTCATGATTTACTGTGTTAATGCTATTTTCGAAAGAAAACCTTAAAACCATATTTTTATTACATGGGTTGGCACAATCATAACGAAACATAAATTCTTCCCGATTCAGCTAGTTAAGCATTTAATTAATTTCTTACCAAATTTCCGTGATAATTTTACCTATTCTGTACAAATAATTATTAGTACAATTTAGGCAACAAATAATAACATATAGAGCTGTTTCGCTATCAATCACGATCAATTATATGCTGTGATATTATTTCCAACACACATACTGAGACCAAATTGTATTTCCCCTTTATCTCTTTCTATGCACAGGCATGGAATATATTTATGAGTATTGCCAGTAGGTGTAATACAAAAATATGAATAAACGGAATAGAGATATTATACAATTTCATCAGTTGAATGTTACAAAGGATACACTATGATTATAAAACATAAATCTGACATTACCGTCTACATGTAATAGGTTTGAGGCAAAATCCGATGAATGCTTTCAAGTCTTCTTTAAATCACGAATGATTCCGACACTGACCAAACTCTTAGAAAAGGACGTGCAAAGTAGAACCCTTTCCTGTCTTTATAAATCAAAGGGGTTCTCCGGTGGAACCTTTGTAATATGGTTCTTGAAGGAATTAACCACCGACTGTCATTGATATCGATGCGCCGCACAGGATAAATAAGAAAGTGTAAATCCATTTTCGCCGTCACCCTGATAAAATGACTAAGAAACTAACAAATAGTGAATAAATGTCAAGTTTTCTCCGAACCAAGGCATCTAAATACAACATTCAAACTTTTGTATTGCTTTCAGAAACTTTAGTGACACCTGCAAAACCTTTAACGAATGCTATGATGATTAAACCGTGGGCTATTGTTGACACTTCCTTCATAAATTGACGTATTATTATAATCACTATCCGTCCTCTGAGTAAAGACACAATTTTGGTAGATCCTGATTATTTGGTGAAAGATCAAGACTTTAAAATTTCACCACGATGATTTAGCAATGTTGATCTTCTCTTTAATTATATAAAATGTCTTGCGTCTGCAACACTTACCAAAAAAATATTGAAATTTCGTCTTGTGAATGTTTTCGTAGATCAACACTTTAAATATTAGGGACAATAATCTTTGAGTGATCTTACGTCGCACTGCAAAGGAAGAAGTAGATGAAAAAATGCATCCATTTTGCTCTGCACTGTCTTTAATTATCTTGGCTACCAGACGTATTCACATGCAAAGCATCTTCTCCAGGGAATTCATAATTCTGACTGAGAATGCTCGCACTGTTACCGTAGATAGGGTCATCAACGAGGACATCTGGGTCTACATCATTTTCTGCAACACGATTTGTCTGATTCATTGCCATCCTCATATTTCTCCAGTCGTCATCCACAGGAGCTCTGTCTCCTTGACCATGCTGCTTGGTAACACCTCGGGATGCTGCAAAATGTTGGATCTCCCTGGTTTTTCGGCTCATGTCAGGTTTTGCGTAAAGAGCCTCCACGTCTATCATCGGTTTTACCGATACATCTTTCTGCGCATTAGTTGGTGTAACAGGTGATAGAGTCTCTTCACTGATACTTGATGGACTCTTACAATCATTGTGGCCATTGAATCGGAGGGTCCGTGGCATGTGTATCGATGATGACGGCAGATCTTCCATCTTAGAATTTGAGGTGGCGTCATTAATATCGTCCAGAGAACAATAAGTGATTTCCAGAGATGACTCACTTCCAATGGCTGTACTTGGAGCGTGTGTCTTGCGGCTCCCTTCATCATTGTGAGGAACTGCTTCAGATTTTTCGTATATTCGTCCAGACTTACCGAGAACTCCTGAAGAGGCAAAGTTAGCACCGCTGCAGATGTTTGTGAGATGTGAAGTAGAGTTGCCCTCTTTCTCTACCATTGATCGAGAGGCGGAAATGCTTGACTGACTGCGCCGATCGGAATGCAGGAAATCAAACTGCGGATCATCAACTAATGGCTGATTTGAGACAGCCCCATCAGGGAGAGAAGCTTCATCGGGTTGAGATGTTTGAGTCAAAGTAGTCGTAATTTCCAGGGTTCCCGTGTTATCTTCACCTACTACAGACGTTGAACTTCTTCGAAAACCCGAGGTCTTACTTTTTTCTCGACACATGCCATACAGTTTTGTAAAACAAATACCAATGATGAATCCAAGTGCCAATGCTACTCCGGTTATAGAGACCAAAGTTGTTGTCAGGATGGTAAATAGAGTTCTAGGCCTAGTAGAAGAAGAAGTGGAAGTGGAAGTAGAAGTAGAAGTCGAAGTCGAAGTAGAAGTAGAAGTAGAAGTCGAAGTCGAAGTAGAAGTAGAAGTAGAAGTAGAAAGTGTAAGAGCTGTTACCTTGACGGTAACACTGAAATTGTTGCATTCCAGGTCTTCTGGTGAATGTGATTGCCGTTGCTGATCGTTGCTGTATTCCGCAAGAAACGAAACGTTGCTTAACTGGTAGTCCCATACATTTAGTTTATCCATGTTATGCAGGATCACATTTGAGTGATCATTCTCTTCTCCGTAAAAGAAAACGATATGATAAATGTTAGACAATGTATAATTGTTTGTAAATTTGAGAGGTATCAATTCTTCGTCAACACTGTACCACCACGTAGGGGAAATATGCTCACTTGGGATGCAATGCTCAAATACGAACCGCTCGGTTTGTTTATTCCAAATCGTGTGTTGCATCATGGTTGGAAATTCACACGTCTTATTTTTATTCAACTGTCTGTGAAAAACTAAACATTTGAAAGGAAATTCATTTCCAGCAAGTAGCTTTTCTTTTGTCACGTAAACGCTGAAGATATTTTTTATTTCCTTGTAGACATAACCCAAATAGTTCATTCCAGTCTCCTTGGATACCACAATTTCTCCAGCTACAATCTCTGCGTAGTCTCCTTTATCAACCTGCATCCAATGGCAAGACATCTCTACCATACCCGTTGTACGGTAAAAAATAGCATTGCAAGTGGGGTCGGTATTGTAAATTCTTAAATCTAGTTCGAAAGCCACACAAACTGATCGAGCCCCTTCGTCAACGTAAATGGTGTGAATCCCCGAATCATTTTCTTGTGCAAATTCTATAGATATTTCAAACGTGTTGTTATGGAATCCTTCAACCAATGTATAGCGTTCTTTCCTGACACTGCTCATGAAATCATGACCGGAACTGTGGTATATTCCAATCAAAGTACTCCCATCTTTTGTCCACCGAAGATTTTGAGTATTTCGCAATGACTGTGCGACACTAAATTTAACGGAAACATTTTGGTCGTTAACTCCCTTGAAAGTTACATATTTATAATTCACGCAAACTTCCGCCGAAAAAGACTGCTGATAAAAAAAAAAATGCAGAACGAAAAGAAGTAGATATGGTTTCATGGTGAGGATCCAATCCTTATTCGACAACATTCTAAATATTCAGTTTGTGAAATAGGTTTGCAAAGACTAGGAATTCCGATTTGAATTTACGCCAACTCACGCCAATCCTGAAGATATAGAGCTGAGATTCTCGTCATGGTATATGAAGACGTCCAAATAAAACAAATATGTTCTGTAAGAGGCTCTGAGAGCCTGGCGCTGTTTCCACTAACCTATAAGAAATCGTCCAATCACAGCTTGACAATCAAATTACAAGTGACGGCTTTTATTTTAGGGATTAATTGTGATTGAAACATATACGGGCGTACACAGGAGCAAACAAACCACTTAAATAGGTTTTGAAATGAATATCAATGTATTAATTTCTGTATTGTGTATAGATGAAGAATATCCTTTGCTTTCAATTGTAATACTATAAGTGACAGGTTGAAATCAGAGACATGCCATCAGGTCACTAGGTCTAACTTAGAATGTATCTTGTATCAGATCAACAATACGATTACAATTGTGTGCCTAACATATAACATAACATATCGCGTATTTTCGATTGATTTTCCCATTATGTTAAGTGAGTTTTAATTGAGTGGATAGTCTTCATCTGATCTCTCGTGATATCTCAGTCACACCCCAGCCTGACTACAAACTGACCCAAACCGACCAATTCCTGGTCATTAATGGTAATGTATTTTTTGTTTCATCTGTTGACGTTGTGGTATCGGTCTCGTATGGGTTACTGCGGTATTAGACACACCCCTTATTCATAGCATCTCTAAAACATTCAATACATGTCAAAACAAGTATTCCGACTCACAATATCACCCTATCAAATTATGCTGAAATGTGAACAATAATCAATATATTATCATAATTATCATGCAAAACATAAGGAAAAGCGAAACCCGTTCTCCAGGGGCGTAAGTGGAAACAAAATCAAGAAGATACTACTAAAAAGTTATACAAAGTTCAAGTAAAACTACTAGCCCAAATCAGATTGTGCTCTAATCTCAATCACGTCAACATTATTGTTGGTACAGGTATTTGTTTGTTCATTAAACAAGAAGCCTGTTCAATTGCTTTGAAAATGTAAATAATTGTTTGCCTGTCTTTAATTAAACGATATAAATTAGAGCATTTTTCGTGGGCATTCAAGCGGCGCAAAAAGCTTAACACCCCCGATTTTGTTTTAGAATTAATGCAATATGATTTAAAAAACCACGTTGGCCCTCTTCGGTTTGCTTGGGTTGATTTTTAGACTTGTCCGATAGATGTTGCGCGCCCGACAAACTTCCCCTGCCATTCCAGCCCCCAGATCCTAAATAGGCTGTGAATTAATGAGAATGAACATTACTTCAACGGTTTACGTTTTTTACTCCTGAAAGGCATTTATTAGCTCTATCTATTTTGATCAATCCCGATTGACTAATTTCCAAACGTCATATGAACATTCTTATCTATACATCATTTTCTCTTAATGACAGTAGTACCATTGAATATTCATATCGTTAATTATGAAAATCATTGTGTATCTTTCTGCCTCCTCTCTTTCTCCCTCTTTGTCAACTGGTTCTTAATGTACGCTTGTATGAGTCTGATTTTGTATTACTTGTTATCCGCCATGTTGATTTTCATGTAGCCATACACTTCATTGTGTCACTATTTCTCCCTCTCTGTTGGTATTTATTTATTTATTTCAGTTGATAGATACTTCACTCTATGTTTTATGTAATTTAGTCTTTTTGAAGGTGTTTGAGCTTACTTGTCAATTTTTTATCTCTTATTATCACCTCTCTGGCCTTAACGCTGTTAGCCCTTACATTCTTTTACCCGATTATGCATACTCCCTTCATACCATCACCTATCATACCATCGTGCCTAAAACCTTATCTCTATGATCTGAGAAAATGGTAAGGTTTTGGGTGTATTGGAGGGGCCTGAAACTTTAAATGCTTTTTAAATATGGTGCTTTAAAAATGCTTTTAATCATCATCATCATAGTCATCATTATCATTATATCATGATAGATTCTTATTATTCATATGTTTGAAATTCAATCATATAGGCTACCCATGATTGAGAGCTGATATAAATAAACTTTACAACTTTACACCATAAAAATATCGCAAAGGTAGCGCTCCTTGAGACCGAACCCGTCACGTGGGACTTTTAAGACATTATAACCTAACACATTTGCTATCTAACAGGGTAGGATGAACGTGAGATTGTTATCCTTTCCTTTTAAACGGTAAAAGTGCACCCTTTCAAGTTCCATATTTTACCCCTTCAAAAATCAAAAATTGAAATACAGTGTAAATCGTTGATATTGGGAGAGATACTAAGTTAAACTCATGACGCAAAACACAGTTGAATACAAAGACGCAGAGATAAGGAAAAAAAAATGAACATGTTGAATATATCAAATTGTGATTTATATTTTTATTTAGCATGATATTTGAGAAAGCAATTATATATACAAATAAACAGGTTGAACGCAACACCTTTTAATGATGAATGCCTTATCGGACTACACTAAAGACTCTGATTACCACTCAAACTCATTGGTCACGTTTCCAAAACAATCGCCATTTATACATAGATACAAAAGTCTTTGTAATGAAACCAGAAGTTACATTATT
>JARBES010279820.1:0-13696 GCA_030265145.1 Strongylocentrotus pallidus | reverse complement strand
CCTGGCAACAAACTGTAATTATATTCGATTATTATGTGATTATTATGTTTTATGTAATCATTGTATAATTTTCATTAGAACCTTTTCCTTTCAATTATTACAATTTCTGGTTAAATAGATTCAATAGTATCAATTCTTGGTATTCATTGCTCCTTCCTTTAGTACCTGGCAACAAACTGTAATTATATTCGATTATTATGTGATTATTATGTTTTATGTAATCATTGTATAATTTTCATTAAAACCTTTTTCTTTCAATTATTACAATTTCTGGTTAAATAGATTCAATAGTATCAATTCTTGGTAATTTACTGTATGTCTCTTCTGTAAAATGTAATACAAACGGTCATATTGGGTGGTGTAGTACTATGTCGTGAAAGACATAGCAACAGACTACTGTGCACTTTCACATCTTAAGACCTTAATTATATCAGATTTGTACACGGCAAGGAAGAGCTTACTGATACGACACTGAAGAAAAAGCATTGGCCTAATTCTTCAATACAAATAAGCAGAAATAACTGAATAACAAACAAGAAATACACATACTATGGCAGGCCATTTGTGCCACTGGTTGCTCTCACCATTGGTCTCTCAATTATAATCTTTAGGGTACTAGGACACCTACCCCCTGGACGTCCACCCCGAATAACCACCCGTAGTCAACTACTCCCTAGGACAACTGCCCCCTCGTGCAACCACCTTCTAGAACGACTATCCCCTGGGACAACTACCCCGGACAACTACCCTCAGGCAACTACCCCCTACGACAACATTCCTCTAGGCCAACTACCCCCGCACAACTATCCTAGGAGTTAGTTGTCCGGTGGGTAGTTGTCCTAAGGGGGTTGTCTGGGGGTAGTTTTCCGGGGGTAGTTGTCCCAGGGGGTAGTTGTCCTAGGGGTAGTCGTCCCGGGGGTAGTCATCCTAGAGAGTGGTTGTCCTAGGGGTAGTTGTCCCAGGGGGTAGTTGGCCTTGGGGGAGTTGACTGGGCGTGGGTAGCCGGGGGTGGATGTCCAGGGGGTAGGTGTCCGGCTACGGATCTTTAGATAATATTTTTTCCTCCAATAACAAAAGATGTAAATTCTGTAGATTTGTGACCACGGTTTGAGAGACCAATGCCAGTAAACGATGAGAGCAAACAGTGGTTTGAACAGCCTGACATAGTTAAGTCGAACTTAAAGTGGCAATCTTTTTCGATGTGAAACACTCTCCTGATTTGTACAGAAAACATGAATGAACGAATTATTGAAACAATAAAGCAATGAATTAATGAATTAATGAATGCTGGGTTTGTATTTCTCTCATCTTCTCGTAGCGCCCACAGTTTTGGTGGGTTACGCCAACCAGAACAAGGACTTCCCTACCTTCGGGTTCCTTGTAGGGAGGGACGATGGGTTATCGACCACCAGCTGGTCCGGTCAGTGTCACCTCTGTGACGGAGAAGAAGTCCTGTATACCACCTGGACCAACACCCGTCAGGTCAACACGTGTTTCGAAATAAAACGATCGACGCGGTAAGCTCTCAAAATTTTACTTTCGTATATATATTTTAAAACAAACTAATAATCATGATGTAAAGAGGTGAGGAATTTTTGAATTTAGCGCTGTAGCATTCTTATGTATTATTTTTTCTTCTGTAATGTTAAACAATCAGTTTAACTTGGGATATTTTTTCTTACCTGTTTTCACGAAATGTTTATGGCAATACGATTTATTCTTGAGGATGAAGTTTGTATATATCTTCAATCTGTACATAACTCTTTAGATTGATCTATACAGTTCTGACACAGTATAAAATTGTTTCAATCACGAATGCATCCTATTGTCAGAATTATTTAATGACAAAAAGGAAAGAAAGTGTATTCTTATTTTATGGGCAACTGTTTATATCTCATATACAGAGTTAATTTTAAAATATTTTTTGCTAAAACGATGCATTGATGAAAATCTACTTCATGAGTTAAAAACTAACATTGGCGAACAAATTTCATTTAAAAGTCCGTCTAATGATAAGAGAAGGTGCTATGACTTTTATGAACTTTTAAAGATCAATATACATCCTGGTAACTCTACAGTGCGTATAAAAGAATACGCACCAAAATGATAAGTTCACGATATCTGCATGATTTGTTTTGCTTATGAAATTATGGGTGAGGGTCTATTTAATCGGATGGCACTAGAAGTAGCTCTAGGTAATTTTTGTTTTGATAGTGGAAATTTGTTAGCGCAAAAGTGTTTCAGTCTCTATTTTTAACAAAGTGCATATCAAATATCTGTTTTCCGAGTTACACTTCCATTGTTTTGTACAATAACCTCACACAGACTCCCATGTTTTCCCTCAAATTTCCTGTGCAAGGACGACTCAACTCATTTTCAAAGCTTGGAAAGCACCGGTTGGTATTTTAATCATCATTATTGTGACCTTGTGCTCTTCTCCAACTTTTAGGTTGGGACAAGACAAATGGACTCGATACCGTCAAGACATAGCACCACGAAGAGACATCTAGACAAGAACATTAATTAGGGCAGGGGTGTATCGGGGGCCTCGGCCATTAGTGGAATGTGTATCAATGTTATTAGATGGATGTAGTATTAATTTTCGAGGCTACCTATATAGGAGGGGGAACGAGGCAGGATACTTTATATCTTCTTTTCACTTTTACTTTTCCTTTCCCCTTCTCCTTTTCTTTTGCCTTTCGTATATACCTCATAGGAGAGATATGTTCTTCAAAGTCATGAAAAAGATATTGTATACAGAAATTGGGATACATGTATATATTAAACCTCTCTATTTTCGAATGTTTACCACGTGATAATGTGGCTGATATCTTATCAGCTCAAAGTACTCAACCATAATTTGAATGATATCATTTGTTCACGATTTTGTTATCAGTGACATTGAATATAACATATCAAACTAATTTCCCCAAGTCACATGAACTACCATGATTTGGTCAGGTTTTTATCTTCAATACTGACATTAATACAAAATATTGTTTTTTCTATTACGGTAATGGGGTTTGATCCTCTCAATGATACGTCAATATGTCAAAACATCTGGAATTTAATAGAAAATATCAAAGTCTAAATGCTTTTAACATGTCCCTTACAAGGTATATGTATATATTTTTAAAATGAAATATATAAGATGAAATAATGATGTATTCCAGGGCTTACTAAACACCTCTGTACTGTTTTTTGGAGCTCCGATTGTTTCCAAACGCGTCATATTGCCTTTTATATTTTGTTTGTTTGTATTTTCTTATATCGAAATTATTTTGGAGATGTTTCATATTTGTGGTGATAGTTAATAATTATAACAATAAACAAATAATATTACTACATGTAGTCTAATACATTTGTGTTGCACTTGTTGTCTTGTTTTTATGTTAAAACCAGGTGATGTTTATCAATACTTGGAGAATTTGATTTTTATAAAGAGCAATCTGAAAATAGAATGTGGCCAATGTACTCTTTAACAATTGTAATTTTTAATTTTCTTAAAGGGATTTATTTCTTGGACTTTCAATTGGGAGTAAGAGGGTTCCAATCTTTGCAAGATGCGTACAATATGCCCTTGGCCAAAGCATTTAATCAACAATTGTCTTTCTCGACCAAACTATGAACATGGTACATTTATAAGCAAAATGATTACATGTCTTTTGGAGTTTTGGGAGGGAGAGGGGGTGTTGGCAGTTACAAAGGTTCATAATTCAGATTGCTCGCTATTCCGAAATTTCATTCCGAAGGTTCGTAATTCCTGAGGTTCGTAATTCTGGAGGTTCGTTATTGCTAAGGTTCGTTGCTGCAAAGTTTTGTAATTCAGACAAATGAAAAAGGACACACTACATACTACATAACAATGTATTGTCTTTGTATTGATATTCCACATAAGTATGCCTTTGCAATTGTACTTGTTGAATACTACTTGTCTTTCTTTTCTGTGAAAAATAAAGCTATTATAAAGAGCTGATTACGTTTAAGTCAATTGTTTCATAATTACGACGTCACAATTTTGTGTATGAAATTATTTAATATATTGTACAGTTTATATAAAACCGAATGAGGCAACTTAATGGTTAAAGAAGTGGCGATATGATATGTTCATGTATAATTCTTTGTGGGCTCAATTGCAATATTAGTTGGATAAAGAAAATGCAAATCGATCAAAAGTACAGTTTACATTACAAGCGATAGGTCTTAGTTTTACCTTAATACTTAAGGTAAGCCTCAAACTTAAAGTAAAACTAAAGCAAATCATCATCATAATCATCATCATCATCATCATCACCATTCTCATTATTATTATCATTATTACTATAATTATGGTCATTATTATCATCATCCTTATCAGCATTCTCTGCGTCATCATCGTTACTAAAACTACTATTACTGCATTGAGATGCTGTTCCTGCCTGCCACTTGCTAGTATTGTTGTTCTTGCTTCTCCTTCTTCTCTCTTTTCTCCTTTTACTTCTACTTTCTTTTCCGCCTTCTTCTACCTCTGTCTTTTCTTCTTCTTCTACTACTTTTTCTTTTCTTCTTCATGTTCTTCTTCTTCTTTTCTTCCCCTTGTCCTCCTCCTCCTCTTTCTTCTTCTTCTCCTTCTTCTGGATGTTAGTCTTAAGTGTGACTTCATTCATTAATTTAAGCACCACTGTTATACTTATAGCTATTTGCGCCCTCTCTATAGCCAACAATGCCTAAGCGGTACCCGTTGTTCCACATGATGCCCATTTTCTTATGTTAATTGAGAGCTGATTTGATGAGATAACCACCTGCCAGTGGCCTTGAAGGGAGGTCTAATCCCTTCATGCCAACTAGTACAGAGGGGCTTTAATATGTTATCAGGTGGATCATAAGTAAACACGATTGTTTCATTATCATCTAAGGCTCCCCTCTCTGTATATCTGACTCTCTATGCCCCTCTCTCTCTCTCTCTCTCTACTTCTCTCTCGCTCTCCATTTCTCTCCTTCTTTCTATCTACTTTTCTTTCTTGCGCGCGCTCTCTCTGTCTGTCTGTCTATCTCTCTCTCTCTCTCTCAATATCTCTATCTCTATCTCTCCCCCTCTCTCCCCCATCTTTCTCCTTTGGATCTGTCTCCCTCTCTCCACACCTCACCCCTCTCTTTGTTTGTTTTTCTGTTGCTTTCCTATTTCTCTCCCCCTTTTTCTAATCCCCTACTTTCTTAATTTCTTATGATCAAAATAAGTATTGTGTTTTAATCTATATGGATATTATATAAATATCCAACAACAAAAAAACATCCCAACTTCGTGTATTGTTGCCCGCCACGCCCTCTCCCTTCCTTTGAATCTTTCTGTCTTTCAAAATACATTATTTCTCCGTAACAATAGATACAAATACAATTAAAATATTAACGAAAGGAAAACTGCTGGTTCATCTTTATTTATTTTCCAAAGCCATGTTTCTACAAATGCAAAAGTATTTATTGGAACTCTACCAGAAATTAAAAGCAAAAATAACAAAACAAAACAAGTCAAATTGATCTATTACGGGGGTGTACTGTGTGTACTTATTCTTTAAATTAATTATTAAGAAGAAAATTCCTATAAGCATGAGGACGTACACGACCTGAAAACATTTTGTGTTAAAGTTAACTCTTAAATGATTACAATAATGTACCAAGAAATCGAATAACAGTATAAGAAAGAAATATGTGTAAGAAATCTCTCCTCTTTGAAAAAACATACGGTGAATTGCAGGAATTCCATTGCAGTAAAATGAAAATAGAATGAGTATATTAATGACATTATTCAATATCATAGCATCGATTGTTAATTTCTTAGCTATAGATACATTTGCGCTGATACATGTATTTGCTATGGAGATACGAATGAATTAAGACCTTCAATAGAATGAAAAAAGCTTTTTATTCTTAATCTATAAAATAAACTCTTTAACATACGGTGAAATGCAGGAATTACATTGCAGTAAAATGAAAATAGAATATATTCATGACATTATTCGATAATGATATCATAGCATCAATTGATCATTAGAGGTCTTAATCTTTCTTAATTCAAGATAAATTTGCGCTGATCTATGTATTTGCTATGGAGATACAAATTAATTAAGACCATAAAAAGAATCGGGTAAAAAGCTTTATTAATCTTAATCTATAAAACCAATCTTTAAATATTCTACGTCTTATGTTTTGTCAGAGAAAAATAACAGTTATATTTATTTAAAGAAAACCCAAGTGTGTGCATTTATATTTTGATGGGTACGCTTCTAATTGACTAAATCAACCCCATAGCAATGGGAATACGTTCCACTGCGACATTATTATTTTAGTTCAGTTATTTTGTTTAAAAATGTATCGCATAATTATTAACTTGCAGGAGGCAGGCCTGCCGCATGTGTTTGATCAATCTTTCGAACAAAATCAAATCATTTGAATGGAACAATGGAAGGTTTGTTTACTGTCTTGAAAAACTACTTTTTAACGACATCTTATGTTTGGTCAATTAAAATAACAGCCCTCAACATCTAAGCCTTTAGTTGAATAAATTGTTATATAATGTTGAACCCAACTCCGTAGAACTTTAGCGGTGAACCAGCATTTCTAAGTTTCTTTTCAGAACAACCAGGGCATCCAGGTCTGAGAAATCATCCGCATCAGGATCAGCATCAGCAAAAGAAAGTAAGTAAAGAGACAAAAAGCAATTATTTTAGAGATGAGTAAGTAACTACATATTGCACTCTTTAGTACTCTTTAAAGTATTATCAGCTACTTGAAGTGTGTCACAGATTAGCTCGTGGTACCATAAAGGCTTATTCGGAAATGACGCGGCAAAATCGGTGCGTTTTTTTTATCGTGACGTTAAATGTAATACGCTTCACATTTATGTATCTAATAACACAGAGCTCAGTAAATGCAAATGTATGCGCAAGTCCTTTGAAGCGCGCAGTTGCCTTTCACTAGCTCGTTAACAAATTTTTTTTTTTTTTTTAAACGCGGCGGGATTTTTGCAGCGGTTTAATAAGTGTGTTCTCTTTAAACGTAAAGAGTGTGGGTGCTTTGCTTGAGGAGGGTGTCTCTTCTCTGAAATCAGGATTGAAAATATAATCAATAAAGTCTAAGTCTGTAAACCTTATCTGAGACACGTGAGTCTCAAATGTCTGAGATTTTTCTAACAGACTTAATGTCGTTAATAAGGGATTTCCTAAAAGAACTACTCTGATATTGCATCCCAAGGCATTCTGCATCGAGTTTTATTTCATTGACCATTACATCAACAGCAAGTGGCTAACGATGATAAAAAAATAATATTGTTTAACCCGGAAATCCTCAACAGTATCGATGCTGTTCTTCCCGAGGGCCCTGCAATTATTATTACCCAAAAAATTACCAGGTACCCGTTCCAACCTGGGTGAAGAGTGGCTAATGTGGATTGATGTCTTGCCGAAAGACGTTGGTGTCGGGCTGGGATTCGAACCCTTAACCCTTGGACTGAGAGTCAAATGAATAAACCGCTATACAATGACACCAATATACCACGAAACGACATAAGCCGGAACAACATCTTTATCGATTAATAATTTGTACAATAATGGGTGATAATAGGAATGAAAATAGTAAAATTAGAGCCTTTTGGGTCCTAAATTCTTTCTTTTTTTCGTTCAGAGGTACTGGTGGAAGGCCAGGACAAAAGCAAGGCATTCAGTAGACAGGAAGCAATATCATGATTGCTTTGAAAAGGATGTTTAACCAAAATGTAGTGCAGCTGCAAGTGCATTAGTCACAGTGGATTTTATATTTCAAATCCACATATATCCGAATATACTTTTAAAGAATAATATTATTCGTATATATTTTCATTTTTAAACAATTTGATGTGAAAGTCTATTCCCAGCTTTCACGAAAATAATATTAATTTTGATATAATGCAATAATTATTGTGATAAGAATTCCTTTATCCATTTCGTTTTCTGACACCTCTTAAGAATCATTGTTATAGTTGAAGTCTATATGTCTCTCGTGTTCTCAAGAAATTTAGAGTGTATTGTCGCTTTTTAAAATCTGTTTATACCTCGGTGAACGTTACCCCAAGAAAATGAAGTTTAATGCGTAGTCACTTACTGTTTAACGCTCCTCCAAAATGCAGGATTCGTCGAAGCCGGACAATCTTAGCTTGTAGGTACAGGGAAATAGTCGTTAGCAATTTTGGGCAGGCCTGCTGCTATCAGGGCATCCCTCATCGTCTTTTTTTGGTGTTCTGGGTTCTTGCTTTGCCAGTCCGTAAACATATGCAGTGTTCCAGGGTAATTTCCGTCGCTGTTCTCTTTGGCGTACTTATCAACTTCGTGAGCACTGAACACGAGTTCTTTACCCAACGCATGCAATTCAGGGCGCGAGTCGACGTCCTTTGCGAGATCCCGAAGCGTTTGTTCGTCAATAACCATCTTTTTCTATAATTTTGGAATAATTAAGAAAAGCAAAAAACAGCCCATAATTCCCTAAATTCTCTAAGTTTATTGATCCAAACACGCCTTCTCAATAGGTATAGATAAACGTGAAAATTAAAGACCATACGTTTGAACCAGTGCAACATTTTACTAGAACAATTTAGAATGCTACGATAATTAAAATGAAATTTTGACAAAAAAGATCTACAAAGAGCGTTACACGAAAGTTTTTGTACTTCTTACTGCTCTTTTCAGATGAATAAACAGTCATTTGCTAGACAACTTTAATGACACTTTTGAATAATGCAATGACGGAGCCAGAGTTTATATTTAGATCCGAGGGTGCAAATCGATTAAGACTTAGAAAATGCACTTTCTGCCCCTCACTCGTGGTCTATCTGATGTATTTGGCCCAATGATGAAATGCAACCGAGCAATAAACAAATGAGCATATTTAATTTGTTTTTAATTCCTGGAGTCCGTGTCGAAAAGTGGGAAATCGTTAATTTTGGACAAATGAACTTACATTGTGTTGTTATTTGCTTTTATAGGCGGTGGCGGGCGGAGTGGGGGGAGGGGCTAGGGGTCTTCAGCCCAATGTGGATTTTATTCATAAAGTTCCGATATTCGGGCATACATCACCTCTATTAGGGATAGTAGAGTGCGGAAAAAATCATATTCGACCAGGAGATATGTCTGGATGAGTAATTTCAGTAATTTTTCACTGTCAACAATTTTAGAGAACTAAATACTTAGAGATTGAAAGGGCTGATATTCGGGTTTTAGACTAATCTACAAGCGAACATGAAAGTTGTGATTGCTTTTGTGAGAACTAGCATTTTTCCGAACGGTACAAAGACAACACGATTAATATTTATTATACATCTGTACACGATATACAACCATTGCCATTGTATAGTTATTTTATATCATAATTTCTTCATGAATTAGCGCTGACACATTTAAGGTTGACTTTTAAAAAAAATGTTTTGCGAACTTGCGCAAGATATTTTTTTAAGTACGAGAAGCAAAGGAAAGTGTTCCAAGAAATTTGTCGATGCAATTGATGATTTACTAACTTCTTAAACTAAATATATTTTTGTTATTTTTTCGTTAACAATGTACCGTAGAAAACAACAGTCACATAAATATAAATGAACAAATACCATACCTCAGATGCACATGATTGGTTATTTCAAGTAAGGCAACAAACATTAAACATTAATTCTATGATATCGAATATCAGAAAATCTGTGAACATTGGTTAATAGTCATGTATTCCTTTGGGTTCATACAGAAATTATTATATTTGATAAATCAAAAGACACAAAATAAACTTTTTCTTGTGTAATTGACATCTATTCATTTCTTAAATATCCTATTTCAGAGAAGAATTCAATTTTATTTGAGAGCTTGCCAGGAAGTGTTGACGAGACAAGTCAATATTTATTATACACGGATGCTATCGAATACACTTTCTTTGTAACGTTTGAAAATGCAAGATGCAAAAAAAATCATAAGTTTTGAGTTTTGTTTGATTCCTAAAAATCATAGCAGATACTGCATGTACTACTTTTAAAATTATGTACGAAGTTTCATTGAGGATACATTTCGAAAGTTGCCAACTGGAATTTCGTATAATACGAGGAGTTGACAAAAGAGCAAGATTCTGTGAAGCAAGTGTTAAGTTGTTAATTACCAAAATTATAAAATCTTGAGAGAAATACTCTACTCACAGTTGTATTCTTGACAAATGTAGAAAATTATCAGCAAAGACCGTTTGAAGTCAGACAGCTCCTGGTTTGAAGAAAGATTGGCCTATGATACTTTGCTAAAAGGATGGTGAATTTATATTCACTAAAATGTAGGCGGGGCCTGTAAAACTCTGTATTCTGAAAGGCTCAAACAACTTTACGGAAGAATCAGAGCGGCCACGGCAGGTGTTATACATGGGAGTGGCTAAGCGTGAAAATCTACCAATCGGTAGTTTGTATTATCTATAGGTATCCACGTGATCCACGTGATTGGAGACCATTCCATTCGTTTACTACTCTCTGTGGAAAAGAGCTCTGCCTCAATTTAGATTTAACGTGTTTCTTTTGATAAAAAAGACGGGTTCGGCACGGCTCGCTGATATATCACAGTGATCCCGTTTACATGGCATAGAATTGCCGCTTGGAGCACGGCTCGCGTGTTGAACCCCAGAGCCGATTCAGTGTTAACACGGTATACAATGTCCTTTGAATCTGAAACATATTAAATGAGAACCTCGGACTGATTCACGTATCTAAACAAAGAATGTAAATATCAGTAATTATACATGTGTAAGAAATAATGCAGAAAGTCCATCAATAAACCTTTTACCTTTAAAAACAACATCAAAAGGAAACTTATTTAAATTTTAATGTGGGGCGCCCCACGATTGATTGGACAAAAGCCTTAGCCGGATATTTCACAAATTCTATAAAAATTTGAGAGGACAAATGGGTGATTAGGTTTTGAGTTTGCCTTACTTTTTATAATAGATATGGCTTTGATCACGTGAGCATCTCAAGCGGATTTGGGATTTCGTTTCATGTACTTTTTAGAACAAATATCATATTGAAGACGTAAATTATGTGCCAAGTTCTTGTTATGGCTTACATATTTATATATACTCCCGACCAGTAGCGGTTTTTAGAAGCCACAGAAAAATTATTGCATATGAAAAAAATTAATTAGGTGAGGTACGTGTAGAAACAGAATGAAAGACCCCCACCCCCTGAAGAAAGATTAAGAATGTTTGCAGGATAAGTATGATATGTATATATATATATATATATATATAAGCTAGTTAAAATCAGTAGTTGCACTAGCGTGTTATATACACTTAAAACAATAGTAGATAGTCCAAAAAGGAATAATTTGCAGTTATGTATTAGGTTTTGAATACTATTTAAGTTCTCTTTCTAGTGCCTAAGATATCAGTTCAGCATCAAATTTATGTGTTTGTCTTTATCACCGAAAAGTTCGTACCTAGGTTCACTGCCTACGTCCTTTCCACCTCACTATCTCAATCATATTTGTGTAGAATGAATAATGGGTCGGCCAACAATAAAGAAGATCTAGGGGATTCGGAATAGAACGTGCTTTCCGCCACGTAGCACCCATTCTATGTAGAATCTTGAAATCATCCCATTTAAACTGAAGATAGGCCAAGGTGCTTTTTAACAGTAGATGTCAACTTGACGATATTTCAAAATAGTTCTGTAATGCTATGATATTACCATAACACCATTTAAATACGATAGGATGAAGATTTTAACATTGAAAATAAGTATTCAATACTTAGACTATGTTTGCTAGTTTTCTCACACCAGTCCTTTTCTGTATAAAGAATGATTTTTTTTCTTTCTCTGAAGCCTGGCTTACAAGGTTTGCAAATTTTAGACCAGCAATATCTAGGATTCATCATCCCTGGGGCAATACCACACTACCACTATGTCAGAGTTAACCCTAGTGGGTTCTGCTGTTGCACTAGTAAGGGTGTAAATAGTGTGATTTAACTCTACATGCAGCAAAATTCTGATCCAAAGTATGAGAATCAGGAACTTAAACTTGAATATTTACACGAATACCCGTCTGCTCACCTGGAAAGGGATATCATAAATAGATCACGATGCAAAATGTAAGTCTGTGCAAGGAATAGAAATAGCCATTATTCATTGACGGATAAATGGAGTAATTTACTTAAACTTCGATGTGAACACAAAAACAAATAAGGGAGATGTGAGTTCGTCTAGCGGTGCGCTCTCTGTCTTCGCCTACATAATTTCGTTCATTGACAGATGATGAAACAGATTATGAAAGATAAAATAGTCTGTTGGTGAATGAAAATTATGGCCCAACTATATAAAAAGGGGTCTATCATACGCTGTGATGTACTTCATCTGAATTCAAGACAAAATGAATAACTGAATTCAATGGAACTGACTTGGTTTATTAAAAACAACATGACACCAAGCTCAAGGCTGAGTATTTGAATAATCACATCATAATAGAACATCAAACAAAAGTATTTAAAAAAAGGATATCATGATAACATAATGATAAAATAGTGGTAGGATAACGTAATCTGAACTTGTCGTTTTAGACCCGAATGGGTGCGTGCTACTAGATGTAGCTTATCAGTCAATATCATGGGAAGGAAATTTAGAGTACAAAAACTCTCTTGTATAAACACGATAATAATTTGTCCATTTTCCCCAGAAAATAAATTGAAATTAAATTTGATATGAATGTCAAGGTTAGATTGAGATATACCTTAGAGCAGAAGTATGCGAAAGGCTAAAGGGGAACAAAATGTAATATTAAATAGGCCAAACGCGTGATTTACCAGCTATACATGTGGGTGAATGATAGCCTCTATCAGGTAAACATGTCGAGTTGACTTTTATTTTGCACATAATTTTTTATAAAGGAATAGGGTAAAAAGAGACCATGGGAATATTTTGCATGAAATTCATTTTTGCAGTCATATTCTATAAACAAATAAACGACACAAGTGTGGTTCTCCTGCTTTCAAACATATTTCAATTATCTATACCAACAAAATAGCCAAATTGTACAATTACCAAACTATGCCCCCAAATGTTGGGGTAAAGTTTTTACTTTAGTATAAAAAAACATTTTATACCGTTCTGTTCTTTTAGCAGCAGTCGGATTTGCAAGTAGGCTTTTCAAACTGAAAATTTGATGCTGTGATAGCATTGATGTTCAAGTATCACCATTGGTCGACTGGGGTATTAATTAGAATGATCCTAATTGGTCTCCTTTGGTGTTAGAAAATCATGATTGGTCCACTGTGGTTTTAAAAAATCATGTCTAATCGACTTTGCTGTTAACATTTCATAGTTGATCGACTTTGGGTATTATCATATCATACTTGGTCGACTTTGGTGTTAACATATCGTCATTGGTCGACTTTGGTTTTAAGTTATCATGACTGGTCGACTTTGATGTTAAAATGTCATGATTAGTCGACTTTGGTGTTAAAATAGCATAATTGGTCGAAAAAAGCAGTGTCAATAATCTTACTAATCATATGTTTTCTTATCAATGCAGTCGTGACTATCAAAAAGACTTTTAACCAATTTTATTTACGGATATACAATGTTGGTGTACCGGTTAGGTAAGCTCTCTGTTTTCACCAACAAATCGACAAATGTATAAGGACCCTGTTTCCAGTGGCGGATCCAGGGGGAGGCCCGGGGGCCCGG
>JARBES010279744.1:0-14072 GCA_030265145.1 Strongylocentrotus pallidus | reverse complement strand
ATTATCACACTTTTAATTCAATATCATTCACGCGTCTTTCACATACAAATTCTGAACTTTTGGGGGCAGAGGCGGCCATCCGGGGGAGGGGGGCAAGGGGGGAATAGTGCTTCCACTCTTTCAAGTACCTCAAAAGTGCCCCTTTTTACACAGGAAAAGTGCGCCTTTTACTTTGAAAAGTGCCCCTAATAATTTTAAAAAGTGTCGGCTTGTACATTTTATCAGAGAGCGATTGTAGCCAGAGTATATTTTGTTAATTCCATTTTATACGATTGAAATTAAGAAACAACGAATTGCGTGTAAACATTTTGACGGAAATTCTAAACACAGGGAACAGGGAGACATATATGTACACGACCCTTCAAGACTCACACTTGTGGTAGAAATAGACTTCATTTCTTCTTCTTCTTCTTCTTCTTCTTCTTCTTCAGGAGTCCTTCACTGCTGAAGATTCTTGCAGGTGTGTAAGTGCATGTGTGTGGCGACATGGGGATACCAATGTGTGCAGGTGAAAGGTGTACATATAGTGCCAGTAAAAATGTTGCATTTAATGAAATGTTTACCTAGTGGTTGGCTACTATATTCCACGTAAACCTACAATTGACTTCGATGATTGGCTGAATATTGTGTGCGTAACTTGCTGAAAGTATGATTTCCCCTATGATTTACCACCAACACGTGACTTCGATAAAACGTCCCATTCGAGGGGTGGACATGGTAAAGTATTTTTTTTATTTCCCCTTGTCTAGATATTTTTGGTTGATATATCATGTGAACTTCCCTCAACCGCAATGGCGAAATGAAGCCCTTTGAATTTATTTTATAAGCACAAGTTGACCTACCTTCTGTTGAAGTGGGTATATGTTGCTCTGCGAGTGTTGATGTGCCCTGCTCAATACGTAGACAGATACTCTTCGCCCCTCCCTCAGCACATGAAGAGAGCAGCTCGAAGTTTGAGGTGTTGCATTCTCCATTCAGGAGACAACGAACAGGGACCTGGTGAACATTTTCAATGATAATTAAATGATAATTCAATGAGATATACTGCGGATAATGTAACGTCATTGATTGATAATTAGTCGATGATCGTATAATTTAACTTGATTATCATTTTTGTGAAGAAAATCTGTATGAGGGGGGGGGGTGATTGATTATTCAAATATTGTTTAATACGAAAACTTGATAAGTCTAACACTATCAATTTTGTGGAAAAACTTGATGAAATGGAACAACATAACATTTCATGCATACATATGATCTAGTGCGAAACTTACAGTTTCCTGGACCTTTTCTGAGTCAGAAAGACACCAAAGCTTAAGATCATCTTCCTTCGATTCCAGAGAGAACTTGATCACGGTCGCCACCTGGTAGAATGGTTCCAACAAGCTTCCCTGTCTTCTGCATATATCCTGACAACAAAACATGATTGATAACTTGACTGAATCGTGTACCTAGATTACAACCTGAGCAATTCAACGAACGAATGACAAAGTCATACACGTTGCTTTACTTCATGTACTTTTAACCTCCTCTTTGTAGTTTTGTCTTCACACCACTTTAGGATTTTTTTTTTATCATTGTAATACTCATTTTAGAATAGGAGCTCATTATGGGGATTTATCGTACACTGCAGAGCCATTTCGCGGCTCGCCTATAACCCGGTTAAAAATTTCTAAGCACTATTAACATGGCATCGTGACAGGTAGGAGTGCTATTTATAAGACGATGACGTGGATCCTAATCAAATGATTGGTTGAAAGCGTACACGTGACCAGACATTTATTTTGCCTAACGCGTAATTTGGATAATGACCGGTCATTATCCAATGGTAATGACCGGTCATTATCAAAATCATGTTACATTTTATAAAACAAATAAAACATAATATTATAAAACAAATTATACACATCATCTTGTTCGGGCATTAGTAAAATTACTTACGCCCTCATTGATGTGTATTATTTGTATAATACATGATATAAGAAGCCATAAATAATAATAATATACATACGGCAGGATGTCTGTTGCAAGGATGAGCTATGCAAATACGCAGTCTAGATTTCTGTGAAGGAAGCATGAAAAGCGACTGAAATACTTCACAGGTGAATTGTACTCTATGTACGTCGCTTGATGACAACGCCCAGAGTTGAAGATGACGCGTGGGGAAAACAACCATGTCCTCTGAGATATGGACATCTCTTGATGTATTTGGAAGTAAGCTCCTGTAACCAAATGTACCTTGGAATTTGCAAGAAGGGTGAAAAGAAGAAAGAATACTAAAACGTAAATTGTATAAAAGTATCACAGAATATATTCATGTACAAGTACATCACACACATGCCAGCCCCAAATTAAAATTAATTTGAATAAATGTAATCAAATATCATGCACCATCATTTTCGAAATGTTTAGGAGATGTATTTACTAAAACTATTTACATAAATAGATAATTTTACTTCGTATCTTTGTTTTTAAAGAAGGGTAAATCATTTGGAAGGTATCGAATCTTAACAATGACACCCTTTTTTCTGCATATTTAGAAAACAAAGGAGACCCATTACAAAGAAGAATAGAGAAGAAGAATAATAGGCCTACCTGGTCCTAACTTGGTGTACAGGCTAACACGTAAGTCATCTTGATGCTGTTCTGGATGGATGCAGTGTGGAAGAGCTACGGTCGCAGGTTTGAGAAGTTCTTGAGTGAAGGAGCATTCAATGACTGGAGTAATGAGAACATCTCCATCCTTAAGGGGAATCTTAGATGAGCAACGGCTAGGTACACTAAGAGTGACCACAGACCTCATCCCTTGAGGGATTGCTCCTGCAGGGATGGATACTCTGATGTCCAGTTCATCTAGCTTCAGCTCTCCACCGTCGTGATCAATAATGCCATGAGAGAAAGGGTCATTGAAACCTTGGTGGTGTTCCATCGCTACAAACGGATGATACAAAGACACAATTAACAGATAAAAGACATATCAGGATTTTACCTAGGTTATCGTCATCAGAATGACGTTCGACTTCTATCATTTATTTATAAAAATGTTTAAAAAAACACTTGCAACTATACTTAAGATTACAGCATTCCTTGATAATTCTGAATGTGGTCCGAGTATGACAGGACATGCCAGCTATTTTATTCACAGGGGTTTCTTTATAATGAGACTTTCAACGAAGTTATATATGTTAACTACAATTACCTGTTGCTATTTTGTCTGCTACATCGTTGAAATGGAAAGCTTGAGCAATTTCGAGAAGCCTCTGTCTTGTTCCTCCATGTCGTACCCATTCTTGAAGCATCTGTATAACGACGTGTCGTATTAAGGTTAGTGGACAGGACATTGATGTGGACATTACCTGCAGGATTTCGGAAGCTGTTAGGTTAAGGCGTTGGGAGAGGTCGAGTAGATCTGGAGTTGTGCAAATTATTTTGGAGATTTGATCAAGACCGGGAGAAGAAAAAAAATGAAAATGAATTGTAAGTTGGTCTAATTTTTCATCAATTGCTATGATTGTTCTTGTCGTTTCGTATTCTCCCTCTTAATTGGACTAAAAACTATTTCCATCATCCTATTCACCTCTTTTTAAAACTTACGCACTGTCAAAAAATGTCTATGATTGTATCAAACCTGCATTGAACTCCTGGATGTTGTAATCTTGAAGAAGCTTTGTCATCAGTACATTCTTTTCTTGGCTACCTAAACGTCTGTACCACTTGTTGAGAAGTTGCCGTGCTAGTCTGTTCATTGCTGTAGAATCGGAAGGTGCAACGAAACCAACAATGACGTAATCATCCAGACGAAGGGCTTTCCCCAGTTGCCATGCCGAAGACAAACTCTTCACCGGAAGAGCAACGCTACACTGCTCGCCCATACTCGGTGAACCTCCACATAGGTCGATGTCTTCAACACTTTTATCTCCATCTATGGTTTATGAAAAAGAATTTGTTTATATATATATATATATATATATATATACATTTCGACCTGTCGCAATGACCACCTCTCTATAAAGGTCCTTTGTCAAAAGTAGCTATGCATATTCGCACGTCGACATAGTGGACTGTTACGTGTGACGTCCTTTTATGGCACTGGCAGTGCCTTAAAAGGACATCACAGTGCCTTAAGAGGCGTCACACGTAGCAGTCCACTATGTCGACGCGCAAATCTAAAAGTCCTTAATGTCTCCATGTCGAGAGAGACAGTTGTGTAATGTGTGTCTAGAAAGTCCACCTGTCTATAGTGGACTTGTTTATGTTTTCCTTGGGTAGTGTAGAAATACAAGTTCGCCTCTTTCGATATATATATATATATATATGAACTTAATTTATCATAATGCACTACTATCTTGACACAACATAATGACAGCCATTGTACTGTGAAAGGCCATCCTTAGAACTAATATGACATACCCGGATCTGAATGTTCAATGATCTCCATATCTTCATGTTCTACAGGCCCGCTCTGCTCTTTTCCTTGCTGAGGTGGTGAAGTAGAATTCACTTCCAGTTCTTGAACACACACTTTGTCATCATCTTCTTCTAATTCTTGTTCTTGTTCTTCTTCTTCTTCTTCCTCGTCGTCTACAAGATATAAAGTATTAGGCCATTATGACCATGGAATGGTACTGCCCTTAACTTACAGCATCTTTAATGTCCGTGTTTCGGTTTAATCACTCATCGGGCTTATACAGTGCGTCCCAGAAAAAACGAAACCGAGAACCATCGATGTTTTATCATAACTTAATCACAATTATAATTAATAAATTACACATATTTGTAAAGCTTAGATCCTCCTCTTTCATTTGATGCAACTCATATGATCCATATTTCACGCATGAGTGATTAAAAGCAATTTGAAGAGAGGAAACCAAAAAGTCAATTGGCGGGCGGTATCTGAATTGTAAATGTTTAATGGATACTCTCAATATAATCGTGGAATTCATGAAAACGATTCGATAGAGTATTGTGATGAATATTAATAAGGCAATACAATAAGATCAAGTTATATCTATTCCAATAGATAATGATACACTTGAATGATTTCTTGTTATGTTGTACTTTAGAACAGTAGAAGAATAAAATTGCATGAATTGTGATACCCTTGCTTTCCTCTGCTTTCGATGCGTCCTGCACAGATTCCCAAACCAGCTTCAATGTCTGCTTTGCTTTAGGCCCTGAAGTTTGTGATGCTTTCCAACTTGAGAGCATCTGAATGTTAGCGTCTTTGCTATTGTATAGTGTCCGATGTTCGATGTGTTGTAATTCTGACTTGTTGAATCCCAGCTTCTCGCCAATCTCATAGAACTTCTTTGGTTTGATCTGACGGGCGAACGTAAGCAGTGTCCTGTCAGGAATTTCTCTGTATCATCAGAAAATGAAAATGAACAGATAGATACATTTTTCTTGCTTTCTCGTTAAACTGAAAATGTCCTATCTAATCACCTAAACATATTTTGTATGAGTGTTTCAAGGTACTAGTATGTTCACGAACGTCCTTTTCGTGTGTGCATGTTTGTATATTCATTTCTTTTTCTCTCTCTGCCTCCTCGTTTGCGACACCTCCCCTCATTGTCTTCCTATTATCTCCCACTTTCTTCCTTTTTTAAAATTAATTCAGGCATTTGTATATACATTTATGTTCTCGTTGATTGATTTGTGCCTTTATGAGGGAGTTCCAGGTAAACCTATGCCTCACACTCACCGTCTTGTATACTGGAGCCCATTTCTTGTCATTCGGTGGAAATAAATATCAATAAACTGGACCTAAATATTAATAAATAGCACTGAACGGAAGTTCTTTATCTATTATATCAGTACCCTAGTTAAGCAGTGAATAAATTAAAATCTTACCCGGTAGGCCCAATGTCTGATGTACCTATATCAAGCCGAAGTAGAACATAAAGATATAAACATAAAAACAAATACGAATAAGAATACACAAATAATTTTAAAAAACAATTGAAATCTAGCTAGTTGTAAGCCTCGTTTTAATAGGCCAAGCCAAATAAAGTTTCTGTCATTATCCCTCATAATGATGTGTGGATACGAGATAAGTATTATTTTGAGCACACTGACCCCTATTTTGTCTCTTTTTCTGTTGTAGAGAAACGACATGTATTATGTATTGCAATATCCTGATGTAACTCCAATACTTATTTTTCACTTCTTTCACTTCCAACGCACTAGTTACCTAGAGCTCTAATTTATTTCTTGACCGCCATGCGTCATTAGCGTCTCGAAATAGGTTTACTGGAACTTACTCTTAATTCTATCCTAAACCCTAACTTCTAGAAAGTTCTAGCAACGCACAACACTGAAATACCAGACGAAAGGGTGCCAATATGCCATGAAAACATATTTATTATCCAAAGTTATTCTGATTACTTAACTCTATGAATTCAAGTTGCTTGAAAAACAACTGGAAGTATTAGAGTGTGCTCGTCCCTAAGTTAACAGGAAGGTTGAATCCTACTGTTTTATAATAATTTGGGTCAATGTGGGTACGATTTTAAAAATGGTGAATTAATCCTTTTTCTACTTGATTTTGTCCAGTGTATAATAGGGTAATCATTTTCTTTGACACTTTGTTCAAAAGTCAAACCTGAGAAGGACATTTCTTCTGCTGATGAATCTAAAGACTCCATGAGTGAGAGAAACGTTTCCTTTGCTGCTTGGCCGGACGGTTGTCTGTCTCTCCATGTTAACAGCATGGCATAGATGGCCTGCTCTCTGTCATGGAACGTCCTGTATTCTATGGCATCCAGTTGTTGTATGGTGAAACCAAGAGCTACTCCCAAATCGTAGAAATGGTCTACCGTCATTGTTTGGGCTATTGTAAGGACATCAATGTCCGACATGTCACTTTTCAAGACTTCTTCTACTGTCCTGCAAGACAAGGTGAAGGTGTTCTGGTAAATTTCCTTGTTGAAACTACTGTAAAACGATGGTTATTATACAGTTGAACAACCACCCGAAGCTAATTATAGCAATATATTAAATGTTTTTTATATTTGTCTCAAGGACCCTATCAATATCTTTGACGAAATAGAGAAATTGCCACCGTATCAATTTATGATCACCTTTGCAATGTAGATACAATGAGATGGGAAAAGACCTTGTATTTATAATGTAATTTCTTCAAGTCCTGAAATAAAAGAAAAATGAGGAAATATGTTTTGATCTATTCAACAATTCTTAGGAAGTAGGTTTCATATATTTTTTTCTGAAACTTACCGCACAAATGATGGGGGCTCAGAAGGAAATTGGTACTCCGGTCCATCTACATTTTAAACAAGTGCAAATTAAAGAGAAAATACAGAAAACAACTTGTGTTTACTTTTATTATAAGTGAATATATTTCCTCTCCTGATTGTCTCTAATTTTCAAACAATTTGCTGAACCTTTTGTGTCATCACTAAACTTACGAAAGAAGTGTATGTACAAAGATTCATGTAAAAATGAACATTACCAAAATGCGAATGTAATGTATGCCCGCATTTCACATTTCATGAAGAACTGTCAAAAAGTAATATTACAGGAAAATACATTCCATTCCGAACTCTAATTTGACTTTATAATTCGGATAATCTTGGGTATTCATTGCTTACTGAAATAAATAACATTCGAATGAAATAATCTCTAAATTTTAGTTCATTAATTCTCGGTAGATTCTCCAAATTCTTTGAGTTCTTTATTTGATCATACTCGGGAGTTATTAATCACGAAGTAACTGATGATTTGTTATTAAGAGCACAAAACGAAGATATACCTGTGTGTCTGATGATAAAGGCAATGGATCGAGACACCCCTAGCTTTCCAGCCTGTGTAATCGTAATGGTAATCCCTGTAAATTCTACATCATTCTCAGGAGGAGTCACGAACATCAATATGTTGTGTCTCACCTTGCTATGAACATCCTTTAAAGAGAGAACCTGTGTAATTGAAAAGAAAAAATATTGATAAAGCACTAAATTTGAAACGGTGTCATTACAAGGAAAATAAAACAATATCAGGATGTGTTAATGTTTTATAGCATCTAGTAGTATTGGTAACACGATCACAATTATTTTAGATAAATCAGCTCAACGGCGATTTCGATACCCTATTGTTTATCCAATAGAAATCCTGTTCGAATACGTCATTATCAGTTTTCGCATATTTCAATAGGTGCGTAAAAGGCTATTATAATTACCTGAAACTGATTTTTATTTTAAGTAGATGCGAACGTTTTTATCAAGATACATTCCCCCAGAGTGCATATTCATGTCGGATAACTGGCAAACATGGAAAGGGAATGTTTGAGTAATAGTGGCAGGTAAAAGTTTCACATGTACCAATACCAGGGGTAAAAATTCCCAAGGTAAACAAATTTAGATGTCAGAGGTGAAAAAATGTTAGAGGTAAAGATATCTGAGGTACATATTATGTTAAAAAACATGAGAAGGGAAACAAATGTCAGAGGTAAGAATGTGAAAGGAGAGAACCAGAGGTTTGGTAGAGCCCATAGAGGTAAACATTGTTAGAGGTAAAAGTTCCAGAGGTAGAGATAGATGCAGAAGTTGAGAATGCCAAGAATTACAGGTGTCTTTATCTGACATGTTTACCTCTGACATGTTTTACCATGGCATTTTGTTACCTCTGAAATTTTCCATTAAACCTTGGAAAATAATTGTATCGAAAAACAATATCTTGATCATCAAATACAGATTTTGATATGAAAACACTAACGTTATTTATATTTGCTAAAGATTAGTTTAGACAACATTGATACATCAAACTAATGATTTCGAATTTTGATTACCTTGCTTTCAACTTCTTCGCCCTCACGATGACACGTCACTGTGACGTCACCAGACTTAGATTCAACACTGAAGGGAACGGGGCGATGGCTGTTGTGGTACGACTGCTGCTTCTGTTCCTCTTGTATATCCTAATTCCCCAAAAAGTACCGTGGACACACACACAAGTTTTAATAACATTTAATATGTTTACATAGTGCAAAACGTAGAAGGAGTGACTTTTCTTTTCAGAGAATAAAATGTTTCAAATGTTAACAGAAGAATAACTACAGTACAACTCTTAACATGCTAATAATAATAATAATAATAATATCGAATATTTAGGAGCGCTAAAATAAATAAGTACCAGGAAGCAAATCACATAGATCATTTGGGGAAAAGGTGAGTTTTGAAGGATCTTTTGAAAGTGGCAAGATAGGTAATTTCCCTTATGGAAAGAGGGATGCTGTTCCAAGTCTTTGATGCAGCTACTACAAAACGTTTTTCAGCTGCTGAGAGTCTAGATGCTTAGGATATAGAGTTTAATGATTCTAATGAGTTCTTGGCAGTAAGCAACCACTTTTCTAAAAATAAACATGCTCCTCCTAAGAGCCTTTGAAGGTTCCGCAAGTTTCAATAAATGTTCTCTAAACAATTTTAAAGGGTGAACAGTGACGCAATGGTTCTTTTAAGAACCCCAGTGTTTGGAAAAAAACGTTCTGTTTCACCTATTGCGTGGACATGTAAGTGGTTGATATTAGTTGTGCATGTCTTTTTGCTATCAGTGAGTAAAACTGTTATTAATGATTCGTTACTTTGTTACTCACTCACTCTAACAACAAGAAAGCGAATATGACTGTAAGGTATATATAATATCCTGTGTTGCGCATTAATATTGAAGAAAGTTGGTTGTGGATTCTCTAAAAACATACCTAAAATCATACCTTGGGAGTTATGAAAAACTTATTTGAACCACTATGACCATGAAGAAGAATGCACTTCTATATGAAGGGCTCTATGTAGTTTTTGAAGAACATGGACAATGTTGGGGTCGAATTTAAAGAACCACAAATTTTAGGACAAAGAGTGATGCTAAATAAAGGATAAGGCATGGATACAATGCAGTTTTTAATTTGCAACATATTTCCAAGGGTGTTTATCTGATTTCAAACGAATGACCATTGTTACGCTTTCTTTATAGTTTCATGAAGACTTTGAATCAAGAAGCAATAAGACGGGCAACCCATAAAATGGGAATCAGACCCTGAAAAGAAGCCAGTAGGAACCGGTAAAACATCGGGAGTAATTGTAGGTAATACATTCCGGAAATTGATTTCTGATATAGGTCCTTTTTACTAACCATTTCGATCCCAGGAAGGTCCAGATGCATCTGCAGGTGAACGTCGAACTCTTGCCCTCTCTCTATCTTGTCTGGGATGTATGGAGTACACATAAGTTGATGTCGGATCACCTGCTTTTCAAGAGGAATAAGAACCCACCACTCAGCACAGTGACCAATGTATAGCTCAAGATGTCTCCTGTACACTCTGCAGTATGGTGGTTTGTCTGGTGAACGGGATGATCTCTTTCTTGATGTTCTTGGTAGATCTGGTGTCAAAGATTCCACAAATACATAGGCAGTGCGAATGGCGTTATGGATGACCACGCTACATAGAGGCTAGAGGGTGAACTACCAACCCAGAGATTACTGTGAAGGCGTTCTAAGACTACAATTAGAATTTTAGATTTCAGGGTTTATTGTCTATATAAATTAACCTCATGATAGTCTGTTCCGGAGAATTATAATGGATATGATATCGTATTCAATTTGTGTTTTATGGGAAGTAAAAGTAGACAAAATATGGTATCGTGTGCTAAGAATGTAATTTAAAGTGCTATGTCTGACAAGCTAGTTGGGGATCTCGGGACATCACTTTCCGCTTATCCCAGCATTAAGAATGGGTCATTTTCTGAATCTGACCCAATGGACTCACCCTTTGCTGAATCCCATACACGGCAAACGATGTCAGGCTTCACTTGATCTGGGTTGACGATGAAAGCTGAGTGTGGTATCATGATCTTAACGGGTTGGTGGAAGATCATGTTTGGAGGGTCACATCTGATCCCGTAGCAGGCCACCGATTCATCACCCTGGCTGTTGATGCTTGGAAGATCTTGTATACTGGTTAATGTAATCTCACAGGAGCCACTCTCTTGTACAGCCCCGGGTGGGATCGACATTGATATACCAAGGTCTTCCAGTTCTATCTGCTTTCCGCCATGATCGACATGAACAGACACTGTAACCGAGGGTGTGGCTTCTTCGGCTGTAAAAAAGATAAAATCAGGAGATTAGCAACAAATGGTGGAAAATGAACGGTTTCTCTGTATCAAGAAAAATACTCAATGACTTAGTCTGAATCTCGGGAACATAATAAATAAAGCCAGTAATTTAACAAAATTTACAAATCTATAATCGTTTGAGGCGGAGAAGATATATTTCTCGCATACTCAATGGATGTGGTGTACAGTACGTAGGCCAAGAATGTGTATCAAATAGTACTTAAACGGCAAGTTATCGTTTTGATAGATTAATGAGTGCATTTTAACAGCGAAATGAAGACTGTATGTATGAGAAACATATATTATCATTTGAAACAATACATGAGAAAGCCAATGTTGTTATCTCTCTACATTACCTCGATATCTTGTGATCATCTCTATCGACGGTAATCTATAATTTCGAGGGTATAAAGAAAGACCAAGTGATTATTAGTATTGACGTTTTTTTTACAAACGACCCCCAAACATCCACAGATCTTTGAAACATGGACATTTCCCACGTTGTGCATTGTAGAATAATCACTGCCAAAGTAATGGAGGTGCTTCATGAATACGTTTTGTTTAAACTCTTGAAAAGAAGATTTACTTTCGTGTGAGACTGTCTTAAAATGTACCATCGGTGTATAAATGAATATTGACTTTCGTGAACATTTTTCCAGCATTCGTGTCGATGGGTTTTACGGTTTGGTATAATAACCTTTATCTGCACATGCACAGATAATTATTTCCGAACTGGCAGATTAATAAAGATTTCCCTACCTTGAAAATATCATCTGTCTGAAAACTTCATTGGTAGTATAGTGAACTGGAAGTTTGCCTTCACCATCCCTTATGTCCAGCTTCGCGCCGTGCTCCAGAAGGTATAAGACTAAAGCCTTTTCTGGGGAAAGCTCGTGATGATCCTCTGAGATCTGAGTCAAAATACCAAGTGTATCAAGAGAGGTTATAAAAAACAAGAACATAAAGAAATGTGCATTGATAATTTGTATATTCATGTTTATATACAGGTCATTTTTAAGTTTGATGGTAAAGGCATCATTATTTTACATCGATGTCTTAGTTGACCTATCAAGTACGGGAACCAAGGAGCCAATATATTAAATTACCTGTTTATTTCCCATCGAAACACTTTTAAAAACACCATAAACCAAATAATTTGCCTAATAACTTCGATAGATTTTCCGTTCATCTTGCCTTGGATGACACGTGTGCTATACGACTGGTATACCATGCAACCAATACAAGTTGTCTCTAAATATTGAGTTTTTACTGTTCCGACATGAATGTTCGGTCACTATGCAGGGGCAAGCTCTTAATCACAAGTGACACATCATTACGATTTTCTTCTTGCAGACTAGCTTATCGACTGTCCGTGCTACCTGAGTTTTTAATCGTCTTTACCTGTTTGTGTTTCCCTTTTGCTTGCTCTTTTCCGCCCTTGTGACCAGAAAGTATGATGGCTTCATGGAGACAGGTCTTTCCATTGTGTGACTGGATGTTCAAGGAAGCTCCATGGGAAACCAGCGACTCGACAAACGGTATGTGGCCATTTTGAGTGGCGAGGTGGATGGCAGTCAATCCGTCATCATCACTTTGATCGAGAATCCCAGTGATCTATATAACAAAAAATAATAATAAATAAATGAAAGTATAATGTATGAATGATAAATTATAGGCGTATTCTTTATGATAAAGCACTGGTAGCATTCCCTGATTACGTGGACTTTCAACTAGCTTTGAATGGCCAAAATATTATCGAAAAATTCTTTAAAATACGTATTAGCCTACACCTTGTGGAGTCTAAATGTGGTTAAATATTACCACAGAAACATTTGAATTCGAAATAAACTCTACTTAGATGTGTTTACCTTTATCATTACCTATTTTGTTAATTGTAATTTGACACTATTTATTATTTATATTGGCTCCTCACTATAATAGAGGAAGGATTTATTACTTACCTTTGCATGAATTGCTAAGATGTCGGAAGAGTCGGCACTTCCTTTCTTTGAAGATAGATGTAGTGGGGTCTGTCCATTGGCATCCTTTACATCAACTTGGGCTCCTTCCTCAAGCAGGACCTCAACAATATCAAAGTCACCATTCATAGCAGCAATGTGCAAGGGGGTGTAGCCGTTTCTATCACCGATATTCACACTTATTCCTTGTGTTACGAAATACTTTGTGACACCAAGATGACCCTCCTGAGCAGCACAGTGCAATGCAGTCCTACCCTCATTATCTTCCCTATTCACTTCAGCTCCTTGGCTGATCAGATATTTGGTGACATCAAGATGACCTTTGGAAGCAGCACTGTGTAATGCAGTCCTACCTTCATTATCTCCCCTATTCACCTCAGCTCCTTGGCTGATCAGATATTTGAAGACAACAAGATGACCATTGGAAGCAGCACTGTGCAATGCAGTCCACCCGTTCTTATCTCCCTTAACCTTAGCTCCTTGACTGATCAGATATTTGGCGACATCAAGATGACTATTGGAAGCAGCACTGTGTAATGCAGTCCTACCTTCAGTATTTCCCCTATTCTCCTCAGCTCCTTGTCTGATCAGATATTTGGTGACATCAAGATGACCATTGGAAACAGCACTGCGTAATGCAGTCCGACCGTTCTTATCTACCCTATTTACCTCAGCTCCTTGAATAATGAGATATTTGGCGACTTCAAGATGACCCTTCTGAGCAGCATCGTGTAATGCAGTCCAACCCTCATTGTCTCCCTGATTAACCTCAGCTCCTTGGATGATCAGATATTTGGTGACATCAAGATGACCATTGGAAGCTGAACTGTGTAATGCAGTCCTACCTTCATTATTCCCCTTATTGGCCTCAGCTCCTTGACTGATCAGATATTTGGTGACATCAAGATGACGATTGATAGCAGCAATATGTAATGCAGTCCGACCCTCATTATCTCCCTGATTAACGTCAGCT
>JARBES010279638.1:0-14076 GCA_030265145.1 Strongylocentrotus pallidus | reverse complement strand
CTCTGATGGTCTAGCAGCTACCCTGGTGGTTCAATATAAGCAGTTACACAAGCCCATTGACATAGCCCTCGCTCTCCGGCTGCGCTATGTTTGTCTTCGGCTCATGTTCAACATCCCTACCTCTTTGGGGAAACCTCTAGAGAGTTCATGTTGCATCTAACCAAACACCCTTCATATCTAACATCTTTGAATTTGTCACTTTCATTGTCATCGAGTTTCTTCCTATCGCTTTCCCTCTCTTTCTTTCTTTTTTGTCGATGTTCGTGCTGTGTCTTGCCTTGCATTCCCCATTCCTATTTCTGAGTGTTTAGTAAAGAACCTTGTACAAACGTAAAGATTGAATCGATGAGGAAAAACCTGGCTGACCCGACCGCTTACTATGAAATCCTTCGGGCTTTCCGATACAGCGAGGGTGATAAGCTCAGCGCCATTTTACGCCGAGATGAATTGAAAGTGTGAAGGAAAGAGTAGATCGAGGCACGCAATCTTAAAAGCGCTCCAAATCCCCATGCATCCTCCACAGTATCCCTTTTAAATACAGCTGGAGGGGTTGTATATGTTAATCACAATTCGCGTCTTCTTCATCAATGAATCTACTCCCACGCAAAACTGCACCAAGTAGTGGTGACATTTCTGCATGTGATAGTACGTTTGGCTTTGCCATCAATGCCAGAAATACAGACCTGTTTTGTTTCCGATTTCTTTATATTGGCATACTCTTTTATAGGCCTGAACTTTGAAATAATACAAAATAACATCCCGATAGCTATATGAGCAGATGGCTCTTATCCCTCACGATTCCCGTAATTTTGATGGGGGTCAAACCAAAAACCGACCTTAACGATGTTTGAAGAGGAGGGAAATGAATGGAGTGGCAGGCAGTAGTTCATTATGTTAATGATATGCATAGTGGAATCGTGGTTTTACTCAGGTCGCGTGTGCTTCAAGAGCTCTAGTCGCGAGTCTGTCTCGCGTGCTCTCTGTATCGCAGGCCATTGATCAATGCAGACAGTTCACAGATGAACCCAGGGGCGTATTGTGGCCTCCATTCAAAAATTGGGTCTATACAAAAAAAAATCTCTGGGCGCGTTCGTCCGCAACCTTGCTGGCAATTAGCATCATTACCCAATCAGCCAAGATTGGTTTGAATTCTTACTCATTGGTTTCAGAAATACAATCATTATTGTTTTAAAAATACATTCCCGGAAGCTTGGACTCTAAACTAAATGTAGGAATGTCCCCATAACAAAGTTTGCCCGCTTTGTTTCCAACTGACTCATCATGGCTAACAATCGCTTGTTCTCACTGAGAGGAATTTAATTTGAACCAATTAGATGCTTTAATAGAATCGGTTTACTGTAAACGTTTTATTCGACGCGTCTACCATTTTCAATTCATGTTAAGTTGGCACAAAATGTTTCATACAAAAAGTCTAGTCTGCACGTGACCTTAAAATTGGCGCGCTTTCTCTAGCAGACGTGTGAATCACACAATAATTCCCGCGGAGCCTTAAAATGTGAAGTTTAATAAATCTAACATTGTGTTTTGCAGCATTATGCTATTTCTAAAGAGGTTTCCATGCCACCAGAAAAAGGATTTCAATACCATCCTTGTGCCTTCTATTCACAACCTATCACACGTGAAAGGTACAATGGCACAAGACCAGGTGTTCGCTACAATTCTACAGATGCGCCCTCGGAATAAAAAATAAAAAAAGAGGAAGATCCATCACACTCAATGTAGGCACGCCATTCACACAGCCATGACTTATGAAAAATAGATGGATAGGAAACAATCGATGTCTGTGTCAAAAGCCAATCCATGCAATAAAAAAGGGATAAGATGAGCACTACGCTATCAGGAGGATTTTGGATAATGCGAATAAAGTGGGGGAATTTGGATGCGTCGCTGGGAGCGTGGTATATCCACGTCGGGTATTGTATGTACTCTAGATCGATAAGACTTCTCGTATTTCAACACGGACTAAAAGGAACTGATTTGAGAAATGGGTAAGAGTATATTAATGGTGATACGGACAGCCATGCATGAAAAGCATCAGACCGCCTGCATAATGCGCCCGTAATGTATACACAACTGAATAGTGCAAACATCACAAAATTTACACGTCAATTCATTTCGATTGCGGCATAGAATTTCACTACAGTCTGTTATTTTTGATGGCGTGTGCATCGGTCACTGGCTGAGCTATAATAGTAACTCAGTAAGCTTCATAAAATATCGAAATCACACATTTGCAAGAATTTGAAATATAATTTCTGTAATGAAAAATAAATCAAAGCGTAAACTTACTGTTACTAAAACAAAGAGTAACCTAACCACCCGTGAAATTCTTATCAAAATCGTTTCCCTTTTTTGTCTACGAAATGCTTTAACTTTACTTGACTCATTTTATTTGTCAGAATGAAAAATTTTCTCAATTTTCACATCTTTCTCGCCATCTCGAAGTAGCGGTTTAGAACGGGGTGAAAGAATAGACTCTGGTCTAAATTGAATTTGGCAGTTGGCGGGTAGAGCTCGTGATGGTGGAGAGGGGCGACTATGCGCGGAATCCCAGATACGATGTGCGATTTTATTTCAATCTCCCTTCACATCCTTCCAATTACCCTAGAGAAATGGCCAAGGATGGAATCCCTCCTGATAGACCACGGAGGAATATAATCTCCCCGCATAGAAAGAAGGATGTTAGATACCTCGCTCTATGATTGACTCAATTTGGAAGGCTTGATTTATTTTCATTCCCAATTTGAATGGTACATATCTGGGGCATCGAATTTTCTTGGAAATTAAAAATTCTATAAAGAAATAGTAAGACGATGTTCTATGTTCTGTCCATTTGATGGACGTTAACAATTCTGGAGTAAATTGAAGCGTTATCTCTTTAGGTCGTCTGAGTCAAAACACAAGGCAACGCTGCTATCTTCTTTCAAACAAATAATTATTGGCGCATCCCGTTCGGGCCTCTCGAAAATAAACCTTCGATAAGAATATCATTCGGTGTTATCAGTCCCCGGTTTGTGTTTTGTTTTAAAACAATTTAGTGGTTATTAATCTGTTTTACTTACCATGGTCACACCAGGTGCCTTCCCATCCGTCCATGCATTCTCTCTCACCCTGGCCATTGCACACATAATGTCCAAAGAGGTCATCTTTCGGCGTGCAGGCGTCTCGACACTGGGACCCGTAGTAGGTATCAGCGCACACCACCCTGTAGGAGTAGTCCAGCGTGTGCAACGACGTCGGGTAAGTATAGTTGGACCAGGTCGAGCTGACGTTCAACGATCTATGGATTCGCAGGGTTTCAAGGCGCCTTCGGTTTCCTGTGAATGGTTGAAAGAAACGAACACGATTAATATGATGGTAAATTAAAACACTTTATTTGTAATATCATTATACATATTTCAACTTGGTAATCTTGTGATTTTCTTCAATCATCTTCATTATTTTGTGAACATTATATTAATAGACATTTAATATCTCTGGTTCTTGGTATTGTTATTGGACTGGGCATAGCTGCCCTGGATTTAAGAAGCCCTCTTCGGCTGGCATTATTCTCTCCTTCACTGGTTCATTTTGGATCGCTCGACCTAACACTCACTCGGCCCATCCAAGCGTCATTGATATCGCTTACACGTGGAGTGAATTCATGCATCAAAAAAGAAAATTAGCATGATTATTCTACCACATTATGGATTGCTATCCATCCATCTGCTCATTACCCCTAGCTCGTGGGAAACAGGTAGGTTATAGGCCTACATTTTATACTATAGCGTCAAAAAAGAAGACCCGCTCCCGTTTTATTTGTTACAATACCACCATCCTAGTCCATTGATCATGAAAAGCTATTATGATTTAGATTTGCTTTCACGCAAAAATACACTTATAATATTTTTGGATACATAACAATCATCACGGGTTACAAATTTCCCGCGGTTAGGGGGTTCTCGTTCAAGGCCAACTATTGATGAGAGGTGTGTTTGGATCGCGTGGCTGTCGCGTGGTAGGCGTGCTACAATGTACACCTGTCTTATTAAATGACCACCCTCCCAATAGATATAACAGTCACGTGACCTTGACCTCCACATCACCCTTTCTCCCATTTCGATTCTTAAAAATGAGCAACATTTTGGTATCAACAAACGGGGGAAAAACGCTCATCAATTTATTTAGCATTTCATTCCGACATTCATAATTCATTTTGGAGAAGGAAATGAAGAAGAAAACATCGAATCTGTGTTCTATTCTTAGCCGCATCTAGAAATGTCCTTATATGCAGAGGATGTTTGGTGGAGCTGGAGCGACCAGTGAATGTATTTTCATTGCAAATAGACGGCATTCCAACACAAGCGACCCCAGTAGCACCAACCAATCATACTGGTACCAGCTGCTTCGCATTGGTCGACAAGATGACCGTAAATCTACCAGCTTTAGAATTGGACGTTTTCTTCTCACTACAGTTAATTGCCAAAATGAAACGCATACTTCCTCGCAAGATCGGTTATAGGCCGCCTGGTATGTGTTGCTCAAATCATTTGCGTTTAGGTCAATGCTCAAATCGACGTGAAACATCAGCGAGCTAGTACTAATTTCACCGCGAGAACCATGAAACGGGTGTTTGGCAAAATGCGCTCCCACGGTTTCATGCAAAATTTTAATTAACCAAATTTCACCTCGAATTTTTCCCATGTCCTTCAATTGAGCCGTTCTTATCAACATGTAACAAAATACGATAAGGGTCTCTCTATCTATCCCATCCCTCTCTCTCTTTCTATTTCACACTTTCTAGTGAGTGGCAATGTAAGTTCAACGGGTGAAGGATATGTGTGTGGCATACTGCAAATAATTATATCAGTTTAAAATTGTGTGGTTGGGGGCAGATGGCTCCATTCCCACGGCCCTCTCATCCAAAACAAGTTGCGTATGATAATTCAAGGCACGCGAATGGAAAATGGATTGCACTATCATAAACAACTACCTATAAAAACACAATAGATGAATTATGACCTCGTTGTTTGAGAACGTATAACAAATTAAAACGATGATCAAAATAATGAATATTTCATAACATGCTGGTACACCGTCAATGATGATTGTTATCAATCATATGAAAATATAATATAGTTACTACTACAATGAATCGACTACTAAACTAAATTATGCTTGAGGGCATCGTAATACATCATCCATGACCTTAATGTTAAAGTACTTAATCAAATATGTAGGCATATATTATGTCTAAATTTAAACAATCACAGAAAGTCACATTAATATAATGTAGCCTACATCATCGTAGTTCAACTTCAGAATGAAGTACACGATACAAATGCATTGGGAGTGTGCTATTGTCGTCCATTGATATCATCATTAAGCGGGCTCCACGCAGTCAGCCATGCAATGATGCTAGTAGTACAGTTAGGCAAAAAATACTAGTTGCTCCACAACCGCATGGTGCATGTGGTGGCGATAAATCCTTCGGTCTCCAGGCCGTAAGTATTCCATGTCCAATTTGGTCAATTGATGAATAGTTCTTTAAAGTTCATTTAGTATTCTGAAGCACCTAGTTGTGAAATATTTCAGCAAATAGTAGGATTATACCGATTTTTTTCGGCATGCAGCAAAATGGTCTTTACTGTAACAGAGGTATATTGTTCGGAATATTTTCCCCAGTAAAATTCCAAATAAAGCCCACTTGCTGGTATCAAAGGTATCAAGAAAACACCCACATCCGGTGTTTGATTTATACAAGTCAAGACATGAAGGGGTGAGGTGCGGACCATGTGTGTCAAAACTATACCCCTCTATAATCAAAGAACTGCGGGCAGGGGGGAACATTTTATTGCTCTGCAGGCGGAAGTCATTTATGATCATCCATTATAGTCTGGACGTATAGGAGGAAGTAAAAAGAAAGGTCGATTTTGGAATGGTATAAAAGTGTAATCACGACTCGGGATGTAACATGAATCACATAGGAGAATGGAAAATGAAAGAGCGTCCATAGTAAGTATTCCAGAGGAGATGACTCCGAGAGATGAGCTTCGAGAGATGCTAATTCGCTTTGCAAGTTGATATGTCACATCGTATTATTCCAAACATAGTCCACGCGTGTGCTCCTTCCAATTGTTACCTGATGTGAGCCCGTGTTGGTGACAATATAATAATAATCCACAATGAGCTGGAGCATGTAAGCTTGCGAGGAGGCGAGTGGAAAGAAGATGCCTCGATAACAGATGAGTGTCTCGTTATTGACATGACTTTTGAAGAATGTATCCACGGCGGGGTGTGAGCCTTTACACGCATTAACATCCATTGAATCGAAGAAGTGAAGTGAGGAAGGGGGGGGGGGGGGTGATGCTGGAACGTAATTCTTCATTGGTGTCATTTACAGGTGAAGTGATAGCGATCCATAATGAGTATAATATAAATCCAAGATTTGCAGTGGCAGAAGGTGATGACGAAGTTTGAAGTGTCCAGAATATCAATTGTCACCGTCAAAGAATGTAAATCCACATAGACCAGGTCGTTGATACACTAAAACATTGCACGTTTACATGTCATGTCTTTAAATATACCAAGTATCTTGTAAAATAAATTACTGACATCTTCAACAACTGTATCGATAAAAATACAATAACACAATACAATAATTGTACACTGCATTAGAATGAGTGTAGGCCCTATCTATCGTTGACTGGACTATAACACCATGTGCCATTACATAGTTTAGAGTAACAACACGATTATATAAAGCAGTAAACGTAGAAAAAAATGACAAATTAGATAAAAGGACTAATAAAATGCAAGAAAATATAAATAAGGAACACTAAAAACAATAAACACAAGTGAAATGTGTTGAATGTTATGACTATACAATCACTATTGTTTGGATGTGAATAGTACAGGTGCCCTTTCTTGACATAATAGAGGGGTGTGTCAGAGGAATGCTTTCCATCCCCCTTAAAATACACAATAATCAAAATAAATCCTCACCATCTTTGAACCCTGTGCTGCTCTCGTCATGCCAGGCATCTAGGGCGAGTGAAAAATCACGCTGTAAATTAGAGGAAAAAATGTCGTTATCACAATAAAACAATAAAATACTTGGTTGTATAAGCCATGTTACTTGATATTGGAGTTACTGATAATGACGATGTCGTTAACATTTTGAAACATAACAACAAAAATCTCATTCAACTCCTGTTGCATTATAAGCCCACTATTTATTACATACCACCGAGGAGAATCTAGGGCATTATTTGAAAGGATAGTAGATAATGGTTGATGGGATGGTATTATGGAGGAGTACCCCCTTCGAAGATGAGTTCAGTTTTCATTAAAAGGGGCTACTCAACCATGGCTGCTTCCAGTACAGTTGCGGGTATTGCTCTCTCCCCCCCCCCCCCTCCCCCATTCACCATAAGAAACATCATGCGCATCTTATTGATTGAATTGATGAAGGCAAAATCACAGAATTTTCACACGCTCACAAATTTCAAGCTCCTTCTTAATTTAGAAAATACAAAAATAATGGAATGGAATGAAATTAGCAATGTAAAAATGACTATCAATGTGTTGTTGTATCACTGAAAAGGTTACTTACCGGCCAGTCGATATCAAAATCAATTTGTATTAATCCATCATGAACTTCGAAAGAATTTTCTCCCAAAACTGATGTATTCCGGAAAGCAAATGTGCATTGTCCTGGCAAGGGTTCCTCGGGAATTTCGCGAAGAAAATGGAGCAAGCACACTGTGAAATATGTTCTACATGGTCCGACACACTGATCAGTACTTGTATTATTCCCACAACATTGTCCATTGATATCCTTGGCTTGTTCGTTGGAAAAGGAGTTGAGGCGAAGTTCGAATATCCCTGCAGCTGTTGTGACCTGTAGAAAAACACACATAAATGGAAAATATTAATATACTATTTTTGACAATCATGAATCTGCGATGCAGCTGGATCATGGATGTTCTGAACGTTCGTTCGACATGCCGTATCTCTCGGCTGAGCGTATGGCCGTTATCGGCGTTCGGTAACAGTAAACCGCTTATAGTATACTATGGTTATTGGTGGGTGAGTTCGATTGCTGAAATCGAACAAACTTAGGGTGTATAAAACATAAATTCTTACCTTGGAAATAATGCTAATCCATTGCAGAGCCAAAATCACTGTATTACTCCAGTTAAAACGCCCCATAGTTCCAAAAAACATAGCACGCCAAGAAGGCAGTGCGGCCGATCCGTTATTCCTTTCTTATCAGTCCTCTCAAGTCTGCGAGCTTTGATCAACTTAGCTTGCTCCGTTTGCTCTCTTTGTCATTTTCGGGCTCTCTCTCTGCGTTTACTACGCCCCGCCCATAAGTGTGGACAAGCCGACCAATCAGAGCTCCCACACGCGTGCCTTGGTTTCGGGGATAGAACTGAACAAATAATCACGAGAGAGGGCGGCAATCTACTTTTGTCACTGATGCCAAGTTCTCATGTTGCACAAGTATAATGTCAAATTTGACAGTACTGTGTATATACTCCAACTCAAATAAAAATATATTCGAAATATATATCTAACTAAAATGTTGCTCATCCATACGATATAAATGTAGAAATTGATGAAAACTCGCGAAAATTACTTTATCACCGCCGAGAAGGATGCACGTGTGTATAATCCGACTGTCAGAGTGTAAATCCAGGTATAATGTCGTATCACTTGTTGCGAAATGCTGGGTTCGTAAGTTCCAAGTATATCAAAAGTTTGACTGTTCGTGAGGACTGCTTTTTGTTTAATAACCCCGACTGAGCAAGACGCTCTCCTTTATATACCAGCCCTCGGCTCGTGCCAATGTTTTGCATATGCATAGGATTATGGCCCGTGGTCGCGTGGTGCACGATTTTTTTTGTGTGCTTTAAATCCGGATTATCTCTTGCCACGGTCCAATGTTCATTATCGATGTGCCTTCTACAAAACAAGCCGGGCCTGTTTTTTCCTCCTCACTGAGCTCTTCTTTTATGTTTGTTAACTAAAACCTTCATTTTATGGCTAATTGCATGCTGGCTTGGCAGTTTATAGGACTTTTTGTTAGCTCTAGTTTGTAAAGGATAACACATTAGTTCGCGTGCCTTCAAACTCTAGAAGCCTAAACCTTACTACCAATACAACATGTTCATTCATACGGGACAACATTATAAAAAACATCTAAAATCTAACAGTCAAGTAACTAATGGACTCTAGAAATCGTTTTATGAATATTGATCCTGTCAGATTCCATCTTTTACCCTTTTTTATTTTTAAAAATTATATTTATATTTAGTCAGCTGATGTATAATTATTTTTCATCACATTCGATAAACTTCATAATTTTCTGTGTAGAACTTGGCATAAGTTGTGGCTCTTTCTGAAAAATAGTTACAATACCGTTCAAATTCCATCAGTCTGATGTATTTCAGTTGGTTATTCTCCAACAAAGAGGAGGTATAACGGCGGCACACGTATCTCAGTGGCCAGGTCTTTATATTAGCCTTGTCCCTCACTTTTTTTTCCTGTTCTGAGGCTCCCCCTCAACTTTTCCAAAGTTCTTTTGTTCAACGAGGCCCTACCCTCGTCAGCAAGTGTGCTGCTATTGTGCGGGACGCGTGCCCCCCTGTCAATAGATTGAATGGGTCCACGAGAAGGTTTTTCATCACTGGGTTCTTTCAATCTATTCAAATTGTGTGGTCAGCTGGGTCCAAGCAACTTGCCTGCACCTGCGCTTCGTTTGTTAGTCTGCTATTGTTGTTAGGGTGGTTGTCTTGCTTTTTTCCTTCATAATGCACCCGTTCGGTTGTCTGGTTTTACTATTATTTTCTTCCCAGTTCTGCAAGAGAGCCCCTGACCCGAGTGTGTTTCATTGACGATTGCTCCGGCCAATCAGAGAGCCGTATTCACAGAGCGCGCGATAAAAGCCGGAAACCCGTACGTTTGTGAATGACTTCTTCCTGTAATGATATGCAAATACGGGCTAGCCCTGTTCCAAGCACGTGCCACTACTACAACTTACAAGGTCATTGTAGTCATAAATATCCACCAAAAAGACAATTTTGAGTTTTTCATTTCTCCACACTTTACTAAACATACCAATAGATAGGGGCTGGCAGGTGAAATACTTTATATAGAAATGTGCTATAAAAGCAAACTTTGTATTGCATGTGACATGGAGACTAATGATGTTATTATCATTGATCATGTTATATTAATGGTTCTTATCATCAAAATGTCTACAAGAATGTTGTTATCATATTATTGAAATTCTAAAGGCACACGTTTCCAAATAATTAGCAAACTCTAAAAACACCGCCAATCAAAGTTCAAAATCATGATTATTTACATAAGTTATCATGCACGTGTACATGCTGCAAACATGACAGTGGATAAGCTATAACGAGACCAAGATATATTGAGGTCAACATAATATCGAGAAGATAAATATCCTGACAGCTTTTTATTAATAAATACAGAATGAAAGATATGGAGGTAGGAAACGATGATGATGTAGAAGTATAGATGGAGAGAGAGAGGGGTGGGGAGGAGGAGAGGGTGTTATATACGGTGTCCCATCATGACCTATACCACCCCTCGTTCTTGTGTGCCAAACAATTTATGATATAATATTATATCGTGCCTTAACAGCAATGAACATACCAATGGAATCCTTACAGCATAATTTAGAAAAGACGGTAACCATGTAAACATGAAATTACATTTACTGATTACTCAGGTGATTTTAGCCAAAGAGACCCGAATGATAAGTTTTTTAAATGTTTCGGTTGATAAAGCTTATTCATAAACCAACGTAAAACATAAATTATAAACACTATTATGGGACTTTTTGACATTCTATCACTCGCCTTCGTCATCCCTGCAAGTGCAATTTTCTCTATATGAAGCATGATAAAGACAATTTATTATGACACGTCGGAAAAAACATAGTACGATCTAAAGAAATATAATATAGCATCTTTTCTTTTTCTTTCATCATGTTCTGGGTGCAGTCTGCAGGTGTTGTGTAAAGGTTCCCTTAAGTATTTTATACCTCATCGTTAGGGGTCAAATAATGAAATCATGTCATCTTTCATTTTGCTGTATGAATTCAACACAGTAAAATATACTTATTCAAATAGTACCACTACTATACCATTAATTGTAATGAAATGATGCTTGTAATGATGTGGCACCCTTTTCACAATTTGCCATAATAATGTTGGTGATTTATTTTCGTCTCGTCTTTGTTGGCCAAAGTGTCATATCAATTTCAATATACCTGATGCTCAACAACATCTTTCATAAACTTTTTTTTTGTAATCAGTGAAAACTTTAATTGAAACATTAATGTAAGCGTTTGATAAATCATTGTGTCTGCTTTGCTTTGGGCAAAATTAATTAGAAAATGTTATTGGTTGTTATTATCAAGTTTATGGAAAGGAGCCAGGTAAATGGAAAGGCTTGCGTGGAAACTATCATTTTGGGCACGTGCCTCGGCTTTCTTAGCGTAATCCCTACACACGTAAATTTGCATAACAATAGGTAAATTCTGTATGAACACACTCATAGCCTAGCCGCTGTTTGCGCGGTGAACAACAAAATGCTGGCCAGGGCGGTATTCTTTGATCTTAAGGGCGTTCAAAAAATGGGTAATTTACACCAACCCACCTCGGTTACACAAAGAAGATTGCAATCAGTATTATGCATACATATTCAGTAAGAAATAAATTGTGTATATTGTAATAAAGAATTGTAATAAGTTGTATAATGTTTAAAAAAATACTATTATTAAATGGGTTCAAGAGTGTAGCTAATGAAAAGCCTCAAAATACATCACGTGTGCGTGCATTTCTTTTTACTATTATGCACAGATATTGGATTTTGGTGATAACAACCTTCAATTTCCCGACTTTATACTTACATTGTAGACACATCTTATTAAACAAATAATACATGTGTTTAATTTGTGCATTAGTGATATGCACTTAACTGCACTTGGTTAATTCACAATGAGACGGACAATGAACTCGGCAAGTCTCGTTCATACTGTGACTGTGCATATTCACTTGTGCAACTTTTTCTCTCTTTACCTCTTCACAGGGACTTTATTATTCTATTTATAAAAAAAAGTAAAATGAAACATGAATTATATACAAGTCATATCAAATATGATCATTATAACATTTCAATTACTTTCTTAACTTCTTCATTATCGATGTATTTTATCTTATTTTCCTTGTATTTCAAATAACATTTCAATATTCACTAATTTTCTTGCAAACATGTATCATTGAACACCATCTCGCTCTTGATGTTTTTGTTAATGTTACACTAAGGACTAATTAAAAATACACACATTTTCAATTAACATTACGTTGATATCCCCCATTAACCTCGGTAATCTAACATTTTAGCTGTATTATCGTAAACAACCTATACCATTTGTCTTTTGAACATGATGTAGTCAATATTGTTCCAATCAGTTCAGAAATCTCATATGGTACATACCAAAGTATTTTATGGCAACTTTTAGGAGCGATATTTATTTTTAAAAAGTGTCAAGAACGGAATATAATTTAGTTGTTATTATATTATGGAACTTTTCTGAGATAACGTTAAATGTCGTCTATACTTTGACAAAAAATCATCATTTCAATCTCATGCGCAGTATGGAGTTTAGAACTAAGTTTTTGACAGCCGTTACAATCATAAAAGAAGTTCGTGACAGCTGTTTTACTAACTTGAACCCTATATATCTAACTCTTAAATTAACCTAACCACAACCCCTATAGAGGTAATTAAGAGCAGGTAGATAGTCAAGTATGAGATTCTCTCCGTAGTTATATCCACATATTTTATAGAACATCAACACTGAACAAATTGATCGTTACCGGTATGTTCTTTTGATGTGTTCTCCACATTATTTTTGTGTCTGTATATATTATGTGTGAAAACAGTATTAGCTTTTATTTTATCATGAATTTTGCAGCTCTAAATCACTTCATGATTACTTATTGTGCTGTTATTATCAGGCTTTCTCGAGAATGATTTCAATTATTAAAAAAGAAAATATTAAAGTATGATTATGTGGTTCATGAATAACGCTCAAACTTTTCAAAATATATATTCTCGGTCCTTTTGTGATGAGGCTCATTTATTCAGTCCTTTAGCTGACAGTTGTTAAATCTCTACATTTTGTTTTAACAAGTCAAAGGATAATGTTGAATAGAAGATCTTCTCCTTAATCAACAGGCCGGAAGCCCATTGTTGCACGCGCTAGGCGATTTCTATAGCCTTCTTAATTACTAACCATCTGCCACGCGTGCAAGTAATCTAAATAAGAAAAGAAACATACACTAATCAATAGAGGTGTCTCAGGAACGACAACAAAAGATGAATAGAAGAGGGGCAGGAAGTGACATAAGGTAGGCGTGACACCAAGAAACTATTAAGAAGTCTTCTTGTCTTGGGTTTTATTTTTGTCTTTGTCGTTGGACCAATTTTAAGCCTTGAGTGACCGACTTGTTAAAAAACGTACGGATCGTGACCACAAAGCCGCAGTCACCGAATTCAATGAGTTAACGTTATGATGGTATGTGGCGGAGAGGTTCTGGCGCCGGAGTGTTGGTTTTATTGAGCATTATTTATCAGGCCATTTTTAGAATGACTTCAATAATTTAAAATAGAGAATATTAAAGTATGATTATGTGGTTCATGAATAATTATAATGATGATGTACATAAGTGTTAACTTCCGTGCCATTTATATGTTTCCTTTTACGATAGTTAAAACCTCGTCTTTACACGAAAAATCTTTTTCAATTTGTATACCCCTTTCTTATCTCTTCTTTCATTTCGCCAATCCTAACCTCTTTAAATTCAAAATTTACAAAACAGACAATCATTAAATGCATAAAGAGTGAAAACGGAATATCCCCTATAAAAAAAAATCAAAACAAAAATCACATTACAAGTTCCCTCATGCACAGGTGCATATCACTTTTTGAACGAATGCTGATCAAACTCGTACGTTCAAAGACCGTAAAGG
>JARBES010279600.1:0-14083 GCA_030265145.1 Strongylocentrotus pallidus | reverse complement strand
CATTAGCAATGACGTAACCGTTAGGGTGAGTGATAGCGTTATAGAAATCATGCAGAATCACTTTTCATCAACCCATCATTGGCTCAATCGGTAAGGTCAGCGTAATACAATCATAGAGTTGTGGGTTCAAGTCTCGGTTTATTTCGTTTTTTTGCCTTTATAAATAGTGAGGCAAAGCAATACAAAATCGAAGTCTAATTGTTTGTGACCTCTTTCCAAGCTGCTCATGGCGTAGAACATATCAGCCATTGAGAAGAACGGAAACATAAGAAATTGCAAACCTGTTTGGGAATAAAAATTTCGCAGCCGGGCCTGGCTCATGAGCCGCAATCCTAGAAGTGCCTTTAGTCGATTGGTTTAAGCACTTGACTTAACATTCAAAGGTCGTGATTCGCTCCCCGACACGGCACTAATGTAGTTTGGCAAGACATCAATCTACATTTGTCACACTCGACCCAGGTGAAGTAAATGGGTACATGGCAGGGATTAATGCTAGAGCGGTGTAATGGCAGCTAGGCTAAAGCCGGGGTAATAATTAAATAGTGCGCCTCGGAACAGAATTTCTAGATAGACGGTGCTATATAAATGCCTATTTTTTTATTATTATTATTATTACAAAGAAACTCCACTGCAGTATCAAGGTGGCTTAACAGAATAAAAGTGAAAGGAAAGAGGTGCTTAGAGACATTTGTATTAATAATACAAATGTCTCTAAGCGCTTTACAAATATACTATTACCCCGGTCATTGGATTCAGTGCTTGCCCCCACACACTGTGTGCACAATCTCCACTCCATGGGGAGCATTCCAGCCGGGCGTTACTTGAAATACAAGATTGTTCCAGATAATGTCGTATTTCAACCAGATTATCTAATGGGTTTAAACGATTAATCATTGGGGACACAAACGCCCGTAAAGGTATGACATACTATCTGTGATTTGTTCTGTTTGTGTTTATTTGTGTTCAGATCACTGAGAAAGCTTGCAAGTTTGTACATCAACATGAAAACGAGCAAAGTCTCCCTCAAGACGCTGATTGTGACGTAGGAATTCAGGGTCAGAAACCGTAAGTTTATTTAGTTTGTTATCAATCATCATCAAGTAAAACTAAAGCCTAGGTTGTGACATATTTGTTATCATTGGTTATTATAACTTGTATTCGCGCGATTACATTAGCATATTAGTTAATAAAACAGAAGAGGTAGACGTGAGGGTAAGGTGAGATAGTAAAATCGTTATCAGCGTTCTTAAGATGATAACGATAGAGAAGGAGGGAAGGAGGTAAAATACACATAAAGAGGAAGAGAGTGAGAGGGAAAGTGGGAGAGGGAAAGAAGGAGAGAGAGAGAGAGAGAAAGAGGAAGAGAGAGAGAGAGTGAAAAAGGAAGTGAGAGATGTCGACTAGGATAACTATTCTTTTATGAATAGAAAATAGAACGAATAATGATTAATGTATTCATGCTTAGACATCTTTTCTCATCTCCATTAACATCAGACATGAAAATTTTTGTTAAAACCATTATGTGTCATTATTATGTATACTATTATAATGTTCATTGTACTTTACAACTAGTCATGTCACGCATATCCCATATAAACTTTTTTTTTCGCACAACAGTCGATTTCCATTTTATTTTAATTATACTCTCCTATTAGATGAAACTCGTTATGATCGACTCACTTCCCTGTGAGACTCCATTCTCTATTTGAAAACTATCCGTTCAGTTGAATGCTTGTATAACGGTAGCCCTTTTATTAAAGGTTTGATTTCATAACGCTCACAAATTGTTGGTGTGGTCGGGTTGAAAAGCTTTGAATTTAGCTTTTGTTGCGTATGCATTTTACCATTGATAAGACTGAATTCGCCTCTATCTGACCATGTATAAATTACATTTTTATTTAGCAATCTCACATTGTCCCTCACGAATCGATATCGACAAAAATGCATTGACTTGCTTTCAATTTACTTTGAAAAGAAATAACTACGGAGACTTAAACAATGATCTCATCAGGTAGATACTTAAATAGTAAATGAGGTATCAAGACGCAGCAAGGGAGATGGTGTCAGACTCAAATGGGATCATGTAATTTTATTGCCTATTTTAAATCGCGTATCACTCCATTGATTTGACATTCATTTAAATTCGAACAAGTATAAATTAACATGACATAAAGTGTTCAACAAGTCTAAGTGCTAGATTCCATAACATCACTTCGAGTACAGCAATAGAAATATGCCTTTTGTTTTAGGGTTGATGGACCCAGGATTCCTCTGATCCCATCACTGCAAAGGATGCCATCACAACATACATCCGTTGTCTCGAATACTGAACAAAATGCAGCACATAGAGAGCATACAGATGGAGGAAGTAGTGTACAGTCGAATACGCCTGCATCACTGCGACTTGATGCCGCTATAGCGGACCGACATCCAGAGTTATCATATGGCACGCCTGTGTTCCACGTTACCGACACATCTGCTGATGACAATTGCGTCCAATTAGAAGAATGCTCATCTCCACTGCAGCCAGCAGAAATCAGGGGAATCTTAAAAACGGATACGAATGACACTTGGGATGCAATGTACAACAGACTACAGGATGAAATGCCTCCGAGTGGTGCCAATGCCAAACTAGAGCTACCACTTAACCCTGACATAGACCTGATGGATGATGAAGGATACACACCGCTCTACAAGGTAGCTTCAGAAGGCCGTCTCGAAGATGTTGACCATCTCATTTCATGGGGAGCAAACCCAAATAAACCAAGTAAGGATGGACTCCGTCCTCTTCATGCAGCGGCTCAAGAAGGACATGTACACATCGTTGACTTCCTCATCCTTCAAGGAGTGGATGTAAGTGTTGAGTGTGAGCTGGGTCAGACACCTCTTCATACAGCAGCTGCAAAAGGTAATGTTGATATCTTAGAGAGTTTAATTGCAGAGGGACCAGACTTGAACAAGGAAAATAACAATGGGTGGACTCCATTTAATGCTGCCGTTCAATATGGCCATCTCGACGCTGTCAAATATCTCATGACTCAAGGAGCGAAGCAGAACAGATATGCTGGAAGGACCCCACTCTATGCAGCTGCACATTTCGGTCATTTACACATCGTCAAATTCTTCATATCCAACGGAGCTGATGTGAAAGAAGAAGATGACAAAGGGATGATATCTCTCCATGGTGCAGCCGCTGACGGCCACTTGAAAGTCATGGAATATCTCATTCAGCAAGGATCTGATGTGAACAAGGGTGACCGTGAGGGTCAGACACCATTCAACGCTGCTGTTCAATATGGCCATCTGGAAGCTGTCAAATATCTCATGACTCAAGGAGTGAAGCAGAACAGGTATGCTGGAAAGACCCCACTCTATTTTGCAGCATATTTTGGTCATTTAGATATCGTCGAATTCTTCATATCCAATGGGGCTGATGTGAACGAGGTAAATCAAAAAGTACATATTCCTCTACACGGTGCAGCTGCTCGAGGCCACATGGAAGTCATGGAATATCTCATTCAGCAAGGGTCTGATGTCAACCACAAAAACAACAGTGGGTGGACACCATTCAATGCTGCTGTTCAATATGGCCATCTGAAAGTTGTCAAATATCTCATGACTCAAGGAGCGAAGCAGAACAGATATGATGGAAGGACCCCACTCTATTTTGCAGCATATTTTGGTCATTTAGATATCGTCGAATTCTTCATATCCAATGGGGCTGATGTGAACGAAGAAAATCAAAAAGGACATATTCCTCTTCATGGTGCAGCTGCACGAGGCCACTTGAAAGTCATGCAATATCTCATTCAGCAAGGATCCAATGTAAACAAGAGTAATGTCGATGGTTGGACACCATTCAATGCTGCCGTTCGATATGGCCATCTAGAAGCCGTCAAATATCTCATGACTCAAGGAGCGAAGCAGAACAGATATGCCGGAAGGACCCCACTCTATGCAGCTGCACATTTCGGTCATTTACACATCGCAGAATACTTCATTTCCGATGGAGCTGATGTGAACGACGAAAATAAAAAAGGACAGATTCCTCTCCACGGTGCAGCTGCTCGAGGTCACATGAAAGTCTTAGAATATCTCATTCAGCAAGGATCTTATGTGAACAAGAAAGATAACACTGGGTGGACTCCATTCAATGCTGCCATTCAATATGGCCATCTAAAAGCTGTCAAATACCTCATGACTCAAGGGGCGAAGCAGAACAGATATGATGGTATGACTCCAGTCTATGTCGCAGCACAATTTGGTCATTTAGATATCGTCGAATTTCTCGTCTCCAAAGTAGCTGATGTGAATGAAGAGGATGACAAAGGGAAGATTCCTCTCCACGGTGCAGCTGCTGAAGGCCACTTAGAAGTCATGGAATATCTCATTCAGCAAGGATCTGATGTGAACAAGGAAAATAACACTGGGTGGACGCCATTCAATGCTGCCATTCAATGTGGCCATCTAGAATCCGTACAATACTTCATGACTAAAGGAGTAAAGCAGAACAGATATGCTGGTATGACCCCAATCTATGCGGCAGCACATTTTGGTCATTTAGATATCGTCAAATTCCTCATGTCCAATGGTGCTGATGTTAACGAAAAAAATGACAACGGGAGGATTCCTATCCACGGTGCAGCTTCTGGAGGTCACTTGGATGTCATAAAATATCTCATTCAGCAAGGACCTAATGTGAACAAGACAGATGCCAAGGGTTGGACACCATTCAATGCTGCTGTTCAGTATGGCCATCTTGACGCTGTCAAATACCTCATGGCTAAAGGAGCGAAGCAGAACAGGTTTGATGGTATGACCCCACTCTATGCCGCATCAAGATATGGTTATTTCGATATCGTCGAATTCCTCATTTATAAAGGAGCTGATATGAACGAGGAAAATGATGATGGGATTACTCCTCTTCATGGTGCAGCTTCCAGAGGTCATATGAAAGTCATGGAGCATCTCATTCAGCAAGGGTCAGATGTTAACAAGGAAGATGCTAAGGGTTTGACACCATTCAATGCTGCCGTTCAGTATGGCCATCTAGAAGCTGTCGAATACCTCATGACTAAGGGAGCGGAGCAGAACAGATATGATGGGAAGACTCCACTCTTTATAGCTGCAACGTGTGGTCATTTAGGTATCGTCGAATTTCTCGTCTTCAAAGGAGCTGATGTGAGCGACGAGAATGATGAAGGGTCAATTCCTCTCCATGGTGCAACTGTTCTAGGCCACTTGAAAGTCATGCAATTTCTCATTCGCCAAGGGTCTGATGTTACCAAGGAAAATAACTCTGGGTATACACCTCTCATTGCTGCCGTGCAATGTTGCCATCTAGAAGCTGCCAAATATCTCATGACTGAAGGAGCCAAGCAGAACGGATGTACCAGTACGCCCCAACTCTTTGCTGCATCATATTTTGGTCGTTTAGATATCGTGGATTACTTCATTTCCAATGGCGTTGATGTAAACGAAGAAAATGACGAAGGGATGACTCCTCTCCATGTTGCAGCTTCTGGAGGCCACGTGAAAGTCATGGAGCATCTCATTCATCAAGGGTCAGATGTTAACAAGGAAGATGCTAAGGGTTTGACACCATTCAATGCTGCCATTCAAAATGGCCATCTTGAAGTTGTCAAATACCTCATGATTGAAGGAGCGGAGCAGAACACATATAATGGGATGACTCCACTATTTACAGCTGCACTATGTGGTCATTTAGATATTGTCAAACTCTTCATAGACAAAGGAGCTGATGTGAACGAAGAGGGTGACGAAGGAAGAATTCCTCTCCATGGTGCATCTTCTCGAGGCCACGTGAAAGTCATGGAACATCTTATTCAGCAAGGGTCAGATGTGAACAAGAGTGATGCTAAGGGTTTGACTCCATTCAATGCTGCTGTTCGAAATGGCCATCTTGAAGCTGTCAAATACATCGAAACTAAAGGAGCGGAGCAGGACATATATGATGGGATGACACCACTCTTTACAGCTGTACTATGTGGTCATTTAGATATCGTCAAATTCTTAATATCCAAAGAGGCTGATGTGAACGAAGAGAATGACAAAGGGATGATTCCTCTCCATGGTGCAGCTATTAGCGGTAACGTTGAAGTTATGAAATATCTCATTCAGCAAGGATCCGATGTGAATAAGAAAGATGCTACGGGTTTGACACCATTCAATGCTGCCGTTCGAAATGGCCATCTTGAAGCTGTCAAATACCTCATGACTGAAGGAGCGAAGCAGAACATATATAATGGGATGACTCCACTATTTACAGCTGCACTATGTGGTCATTTAGATATTGTCAAATTCTTCATAGACAAAGGAGCTGATGTGAACGAAGAGGGTGACGAAGGGATGATTCCTCTCCATGGTGCATCTTCTCGAGGCCACGTGAAAGTCATGGAGCATCTCATTCAGCAAGGGTCAGATGTCAACAAGAGTGATGCCAGGGGTGGGACACCATTCAATGCTGTTGTTCAAGAGGGCCACATAGAGGCCGTCAAATATCTTATGACTAATGGAGCGAAGCAGAACATATGTGCTGGTATGACCCCACTCTATACCGCAGCACAGGTTGGTCATATACACATCGTCAGATTCCTCATATCCAAAGGAGCTGATGTGAACGAAGAAGATGATGACGGGATGATTCCTCTCCACGGTGCAGCCATGAAAGGTAACATTGAAGTCATGAAATATCTCATTCAGCAAGGATCTGATGTGAACAAGGCTGATGCCGAGGGTGGGACACCATTCAATGCTGCTGTTCAATATGGCCACATAGAAGCCGTCAAATATCTCATGACAAAAGGAGCGAAGCAGAACAAATATGATGGAATGTCCCCACTCTTTACCGCAGCACTAAATGGTCATTTGCACATCGTCAGATATCTCGTATCCAAGGGAGCTGATGTGAACAAAGAAGATGATGATGGGATGATTCCTCTTCACGGTGCAGCTATTCGAGGTCATATGAAAGTCATGGAATATCTCTTTCAGCAAGGATCTAATGTGAACAAGAAAGATCACACTGGGTGGACAGCATTCGACGCTGCCGTTAAAGAAGGCCTTGTAAGAGCCGTGAAATATCTCATGGCTAAAGGAGCCAAGGGTACCAGGTTGAACGAAATGTCTCCGCTTTACATCGCAACACAGTATGACCACGTCGATGTGGTAAACTTCCTAATCTCCAGTGGATATGATGTGAACGACAGAAATGAATGCGGCAAGTCCCCTCTTCATGCAGCATGTTACAATGGTAACATGAATATCGTGAAAGTTCTCATCCACCACAACGCCAATGTCAACGAACAAGATCGTGATGGATGGACACCACTCCATGCTGCTGCACAAGAAGGACACCAAAACATAGTCGATTACCTTACATGGAATGGAGCAGACATGAACACGAAGGACATAGATGGTTTGACACCACTTCAGGCAGCGGCGAACGCAGGCAATCTAATAAATGCAATAAAATGCATGTCATCAGACAGGGTTGACCCGGATACAGAAGAGCCAGGATATCCCCGATCTGGTGGCCACCAGAGTCTCGTCGGAGGAGGACATGTGACGGTAACAAGGCAGAATGCAGACACACAGTCACGTATAGGACAGTTATCATCTCATGTAGACAATGCAGAGGAGTGGAATGGCTGCAATCAACCTGATATTGCGAAGAAAGTAGCCGGTGAACCCTCCTTGAAAAATCTTCCCACGAAGACCCATGGTGATGAAAAAGGAGCCAGTGAAGAACACAATCCTTTCATTCATGCTAAGCTGAAATATCCTGACAAAGATAAACAAGATCCAATGCTACATCAGATTGGAGCGATGCAGAGCCCCGTGACAACAACTGGTGCAAACGGTTCTTCCCCGCTTGGATCTCAGACGTGGCAATACAGCGGATTCGATCCACCCTTTTTACAAACCGTGGAGACTGACGGTCATCTGTATGAAAAACCGGATTCCAGATGTTACTCGCTTATTGACGAAAACAGACCAATGAGAGTGAGTGAATATGAAATGTTAACATTTTCTTTCAACAAACGATACATTCGATTGAATATGCTTAAATAAAATATAATGGCAAATGCCTGATATTTAACATGCACTAATGTTTGGAAAAAACATACATTCAATACTAATGTTGTCATAGAAAAAAGAAAGATTCGAAATGAACAAAATCAATGATTAAGTTTTGTATTCATATATTCCGTAATGTATTTTGCTTCCAACACACCTATCTATATTAGGAAAATTACTCAAAATCTAACGATAAAGAATGAGTTAGTATATTAAATGCTATACAGTATTAAACGCATTGGTCAGTATTTTGGGGGGTGAAAAACGTGAACGTTTTTATTGCATGCATGTATGACGTACTTTGTGTTGTATACAAACTCATAGAACTGCCGTACTAACAACATCGGATTGATGTCATTGTGTTAATATCCTTTCTCTGCACACTAATGTCACATTTTTATAATTCAATTGATTTTCTCTGTCAGGAACCTTCTTCATCGATGAATGCCGGAAATGATCTACCAATCAACGAAACTTCAGCGGAGTTAGAGAGGTATTATTCACTTTCCTTTTCTTTTATTATGAGGAAACCTTATCATTCGTAGAACGAGATGTATTAAGTGCATATATTTCGCTCCACAAGTACATGCATCATTAATAACAACAGTTTTCTTCATGTTTATTGATATTAAGCAAATATTAACCGACTACGATGGTAATGGTACAAACTATCATCGCCAAGGTGATCTCGGGGCTACTCTCATCCCGAGCCAGGCGAGGGATGATAGTAGCCCCGAGATCACCGAAGTGATGATAGTTTGTATCCATTGCCCGAGTAAAGGAGGTTTTTTTTTTTATATCCCACATCGTATTTCAATTTAGTTATTAAGTCAATAAAACTGGTAAAAATCCGAAAGACTAATGAACTTGTCAACACATAACATATCATATATGTCTATGTACACTAGAGATCACGGAGGCGATGACAGTTTGTACTGTACAAGAGTACTATCACACCCCTAGCTCACGGCCATGAAGTGATGGTAAATCTATCATTGATCATGTGACTTCGCAGACCAATCAGATTGCAAGATTCTTAGTATGCGGGATATAATTAGAATTATTTTTTATATTCTTCATAATGTAAATGAATAGCAGTTTATACCAAAAAGCATTATGTACGTAACTGTATACCATCACCTATTAGCAGGATTAGGTAACTTTCAGATTTATTACCGGTCTGGACTTGATCCTTTGAAAGCTAAAGAACAGTGGAGCAAGACCTGATGCAGTACAAAGGGTACTGTCGAAGACGATATTTTAAATCTAGGTATTTTTCCTTGACAATGTGTGGGCTTTCTGCGATGTAAATCTACGTCTATTTGTAAACATTTATACATACATTTGTATATTACAGATATTTGTTTTTCTTCAATGGGCAATAAATATCATCATCTAAGTAGACCTTACTAGGGACCCAATTTGATTGGCTTGTTTTGGTCTCTCCTCACACAAACTAACTCTTATTTCTACAATCAAATTCAACAGCTCCTCTACACACCCACCAGAGGTCGTTCACCAAAAATTGTCTGACGGAAACCCTGTCTCCGCCCAAGGAAACTCTTCAAACCAAGTTTGGAAAATCGGGGTAAGAGAGAAGTATTGCCTCAATTTATCATTTCTAACTAACTTGCTGTTGTAGTTATCCAAGAGTATAACAAGCTTATGATGAAAATGGATATAGTTCTGCATTTGTTCAAAACAAAACTGATATGAGGACTTCTTTGAAAGGACACTACCAGAATATTTAGATTATATTTGTGAGAAAGAGTCGATCATTAATCCTAATCAGTATTTTTAATGACGGGTAAACGACGAGAGTAACCTCTAGGATTAGTAACAGAAATCTTTTTGAAAAAATAAGCATTTGCTCTATTCATTAGTTATTTCAATTTAGGTTCTTACTGCCTCGTCATATTAGATATTATTTTTCGGGGCGATTAGAAATTATTTTTACGTAATTATTCCCATGTATTGAGGAATGTGACTGGTTTCCCTGTGGAACATTGGACGGCAGCATTGAAAAGTGTCCATCAAGTGTTATCTTTTTCTGTTCACACCAGATCCTTGCCCAGTGAGATATTCTATGATTTTGTCAAATTTCAACGACGTTCTCTTTCAAACTCGTCCCCTTTTGATTTAGACCACACGTCGTAGATCGGTTAACCGGTGTCCTCCAATCCTGGCCCTCGTACAAACTTTCCTGCAGATAAGTATCGCCTTCGCCATCATTCTTGCTGGAAGTCCGGTTCTGGTAGCAGGCAGAGATGTCACCGAACGGGTCACGCTACAAGCAGGTAAACCTGGTATGGTCCCATTCCATTTATCACGGCCACCTAGTGACACATTCCCGGGTGCTCCATATTACACGCTTCGGTTCGAATCTAATCCTCGTCCATTCAGCATAAATGGAGAAGTAGATATCGAGGGCTTTAAAAAACCCTCCCAGGAACCAAGATTTTCAACCTCAGTCACAGATTTAGACACTTCTCCTTGTCTGAATCTGTTTATAGATGATGTTGAAACTGTCGACGAGGATGGGTACGTATTAACGGCAGTCTGGCACAGTTTTGAAGACGATAGGTATGAAACTGTAAAGAAGGAGATTAATGTACAAATCCCCCGCGGACCTGCAAAATGCTTTATAACTATAAGTGGAAATGTTGATTATCCGTATGAAATTCACTGTCGTGCTACATCTGGAAGTGTTACAACCACACTATCATGTTACCAGAATGATCAGAAGATTGACATCAAGGGTAATATTACAGATAATGGGCTAATTACCAAAGGTATATTCTGGCTATTCGATTACATTCCTTTCTCTTGTTGCTCACATGATAAATCTTCAAATGTTAGTGAAACAATGTGCCGTGACTTCGAGTGGCCACCTGGCAAACAAACTACAACAGAAGTTGTCAGTGTTGTGCCTACATCGGCTACTACCAACATCAGTATGCCTGCAAATGAACACCCTGAAACCACTCCCACACCCCAAATGGAATCCAATATAGAATCAGGGGCTTGTAGGCAATTAATGCGTCCTATGTGGCACTTAACATACGTGTTCATACACCTCTCCTTTGTAACAATTTACTAAACACAAAATATTCACAAAGTCATGTGGTATCATTTTTTTGTTTCTTGTTTCACAAAATAGTATAATACTAACAAATCAATGCAGAAATATATTCAAAAACCAGGCGATATATGATCATTCAAATGCCAATTGCATTAATGTATAAATTATAATGATGTACTCAAAGCTTACTATTCACTTTATTTACCAAAGTTCATATATATGATTTTCATGTATAGTTTTCTTTTTCTTCAATGCTTGAGGGAAGATAGCTAACATTGATGGCATTCTATTTCAACAGCATGTCGATTTGGCAAAGAGCATTTGAACATATTAAAAATAAGACGTCTCAAGTTTTATCAGAAATTTACTTCGCTATTATTTATAAATTCATTTATGCATAGCTCTTTGAATTTTAACCCCTAGAAGAACTTGGCTTAGTTAGCCTTATGAGAAGTAAATCTTGTTTCTTTTTCGTTTTTTTAAATAAATACTTCAAGATAAAATTTAGAATCATTGAATACATACGTACATAGCCATTATCGTGACTGTAGCTGAAGCATCTCTGATTTTGTAATTGGTCGTTGTAAATTGTGAGTTGAGAACCCATATATACACACCTGTATGTCATTTCAAATTCGAAGACACTTTTGTTTGTTGGACTGTCACACATTGAGAATTTCTTGCCTTACAGAGAACGTACTTTTTACATGCAAATGGAGGGCTGACGATAACCTAACCCTTAGAAAGGGCATCTGAAGGGGTTTTAAAACTGATGACCTACTCGGTTTGTTTTGGGTCCTCTAAGTGAATGTACATTTATTATGACTTTCAGCACACACACATACCCCCCCCCCCACACACACACACACACACACGCGCGCGCCCAAGACCATAATGACACTACAGAGTTGTATAGACCCGATATTAGAGGTAAATATACCATTCATTGTAAATAAACCCCTATCAGTTAGTCGCTCATGAAATAGGAGTAGTCTGGTTTTCGTTCATGAAAATGTAAGTTACCTGAATAGGGGCTCATGTTACGTTGTTAAAGTGATGAAGGGCCATAATGTAGTGCAGTTGTGTTCGTTAAACATTTCAAACATAAACTAGACATTTATGTTTATTTTGTAACTGATGCATGTACATATGAATTGTTTTCGTTACTACGTTGGCAATATGTTGTTTATGTTAATTTTAGTTCGTTTAACACCGTTGTTTAGTACCGTTATCTATACTCTTCTCTCTAAGTTTTAAGTACATATTTGAAACGTGTGAATACCTGTAAAATAGATTATCTTCATATTACAGAGATAAAGGTCATTAATAGATTTTTTTTTAAATCTCATTCTTTATGAAATACGTAAGAATATGAAATTATAAATATTGAGTATAAGAAATGTGTTTAAGTAGAATGTATGTGTATATGTTTTCAAAATGTATCGATTAGTTTTAAACCTTTAAAAAGGTATACGTTTTCAATCATTTAGTATGTACTTTCAGAATGGCCTTTATTGACTTTGAATTATTTGTAAGGTAATGCATGTGTCAGGCAATTATCCCCTGCGCAGGCCCTGCAAAGAAATGTTCCTTCATGGCAGAATGCGATGTAATGTATGCAACAAAGTTCATTCAATTATGTCTTCTATATATTTCAGAAAATTATGTGTTTCGCAATTTTTGAATCTTTGAATCTTTAGAATTAAGATAATTTTGTTTTAAAAGTGCATAAGGACCAAGTAAGTTATGGAAATAGTTTCATATCAATATGTACAAAGCGGATTTTTTCCTTCTCCTTTCAAAGCATGTAGTTTTGCACCGACGTACAAAAGGCTTCTTAAAGACAGTTTAGGTCTTTTATCATTTGCACTTACTTGCAACATTAATTCTGTTTTGCACCCCATTAAGTTTATGCTACTTTTATATCTTGATATTTAATATTCATTATAAGAACTTTCACCAACGGATATGATGTGTATTTGATTAATATTCAGTCCTCTGTATACTACCTGTATTCAAGCAGAAGTGGGTAACACATCTTTCTTATTAAATTGTAAATTTTAATTATGTCAAATCGAGTTATCTCATGTTCTTTACGTTTTAGACTTTATATTAAGAAATAAACCTTATTACTTCAGAATCCTGTACATCATCCTGATCATAATAATTTGTGTCATTAAGATATATCAACAAATCGTTCAGTGCAAAATTTGTACGAGCTCGATCTATATGTACAGTTTACTTACATAATGGTGCAGCACCTTTGATCCTGCTATCATATTTAAATTCCTATTGTGTTATGTTTATTGGAATTCAAGTGCACCAATTCCAAAATTGCAGGTACATTCTAAGCTCCAGTTCAAACTTCAAGGCTTTACCATATAACTCAGTATGAATTTTATGACTGTAGAGTACTATATATTTTGTATTTTATATTTCAAAAACAATGTTTTTTGTCAATTCGTTTAAGGGTTCATTTATTTGTAAACTAAAAATTTCGTATTGATTGTTTTGTTTAAAATAATTGTTGTTGTTTCTCTTTTTCCATATAAGTGTTATTTGTATACTTGCTACGTATTTTGGTATAGAATAATGCGATTTGTATGTGTAATATCACTTAGGTGAACTTAAGAGGCATCTGTGTCACGTCTGTCAAAGCCGTATGGATTACGATAAAAATTGATATCAAGAAAAAATCTGAATATTAAAACTATAAATCACTAGCTAACATTAATATTCTTTTGTTGCTGAACTGTTGAAAACATCAAATAATAATATATATATATACAGTGCGTCCCAGAAAAAACGAAACCGAGAAGTATCTATGTTTTATCATAACTTAATCACAACCATAATTAATGAATGATACATATTTGGAAAGCTTAGAGTCTCCTCTTTCAG
>JARBES010279320.1:3936-14095 GCA_030265145.1 Strongylocentrotus pallidus | reverse complement strand
TTAACACATGCACAGAAAATATTCAAATACACACAAGAAGTGAAAAGAAACAATTTTTTTTCGTAAACAAAAACACATGGTGCTTGTTTAATCAATAAATTAAACAACTTGTTTTCATTCATGTTGAAATCAATGATGCTTAGCGTTTTTATCTTGTATGGTTCAACATTAAATCCTTTTGTCATGTATTCAAAATCTGTGACTCATTTGTCTGAATACAACAAAACACACTTTTTTAAATCATTCAAAATCTGTTATTATGAATCCACCCTTATAAGTAAAAAAAAAAGGATGAAACAAGTAACTAAAAATCATTCAAAATCTGTTATTATGAATCCACCCTTATAAGTAAAAAAAAAAAAGGATGAAACAAGTAACTAAAAATTTTCCAATATAAAAACTTTAAACAATGTCATAATTCCTTTCAAGGAATGAAAAATCAAAGTCGTTTCTAATAAATAGAAACTAAACAGGATGCAAAATGCATGTATAAATGAAGACAAAACAAAAAAAACAACAAACATTATGCTTCTACATCAGAGTGAATTATGTAGCTAATAAGAATTTTGACACATTTCACCTTGAATCCTAGTACATGCATGCTGAAGGAAAATATCACAGAATCTTTTTCATATGAAATATACAGAGTGCCCCCCCCCCAAAAAAAAAAACCTTGGAAACTGCTAGTATAATCTGCAGGCAGACTCTCGGCTTCGGTTTTTCGCAAGTTTCGTAGTGCATATTTCAGAGTCTGCAGTCAGAGACTACTTTCACTCATATCATGATCCCTTAAAGGGAGCATAACTGTATGTGTATATGTAGTCTCTAAATGCAGACTCTACATCGTGCACTATGCAAATTGCAAAACCGAAGCCAATGGTCTGTGCCCGCAGACTAATTATAGTATGACTTTAATTTCTTATGCTAGAACAATAGCAACACTAACAAATCTCATCCAGCAGTTTTGTTGAACAAGATTTTTTTACCACAGGCCTGCAACCATTGAGATTCAGGATGATTTAATTATTTCAGGGGATTTTTATCTCCTAGCTTCACTGCTTGTAAAGGGTTAAACAAATGTTTCAAAAACATTGAAAAAACACTATAAATTCTACATTCATTCTAATATAGGTGAACATTCTTTTACAGCTTTCTGTTTACAAACATATTCCATTTTACATCGTGCACTATGCAAATTGCAAAACCGAAGCCAATGGTCTGTGCTCGCAGACTAATTATAGTAAGGCTTTTTAATGTCTTATGCTAGGAAGCAGCCTTCAAGAACAATAGCAAAACTAACAAATCTTATCCAGCAGTTTTGTTTAACAAGATTTTTTTTTACCACAGGCCTGCAACCATTGAGATTCAGGATGATTTAATTATTTCAGGGGATTTTTATCTCCTTCACTGCTTGTAAAGGGTTAAACAAATGTTTCAAAAACATTAAAAAAACACTATAAATTCCACATTCATTCTAATATAGGTGAACATTCTTTTACAGCTTTCTGTTTACAAACATGTATTTCCCATTTTACTCCTGGGAGAAAAAATCAAAAAGTAAAATTATGCATTTCTATATCAACTAATTCGCTGCTCGTTTTTCCAACAGGATATAAACAACAACAACAAAAATCAGTCCATGCACTTCTAGTTCACTGGCTTTCATGCACAAACATCATAGAATTGTTTTTCTTGTAAGAAAAAAAAAGAAAATATACAACAGCTATTTGACTTCAATTTGGTTTCGAATTAACCAATTTAAAGATGTTAACAATTAAGAGTCCAAAATATTATTGATCAAAATTATTTTTAAAACCAATTGATACCACTAAGCAAAACCAGACATTAGCTTGAAAGCTTTAAATTACTTAAAAAGTACATGCCTTGGTGCTACATACTTCCTCGAGTCTGTCTTCGACAAAGTTGTCATCAAATCTAGTGGTTTGTAGTCAACAAGTTCCTTTTGATTCTTCACTACATGACAACGTGGAAAACTAAATTCTACTGCATAGGCATGATAGTGTGAATTGTAATACACTGTATCTAATTGGACAAGTACAAAAAATACAGTGCTATTGTGTACAATGATATGCTCTATTTGACCAAACAGAGGAAGCTCGCTAACATCATGGCAGACCAGAAGTGACAACTGATAATGTGTTCCATGTACTTTAACCCAGTTGGCATCAAATAATTCAGTAGAAAGATCCTCTACTTGGATTTGCTCTTGCACAATCTGTCCAATATTTTCATCTAAATCTGACAAAAGTAGTGAACTACCTGGCCCAACCTCCAGATATTCCAAAGGATGGTTTGACTGAAGATGGAACGTTAGTGCTGTCTGATGTTTTTTGGCAAGTGATTTACAAATGTTTTTGTAATTACGCACAGATTCTGCAACACGGCCAAAATAGTGATGTTTCGCTTCGTACCTCATACACCATACATGTATGAGTGGCCCAACTTCTCTCAAACACGTTGGATAATGCACCATAAAGTGGTGTTTTGGCAACAACCTTCTGTCAGGAAAGGTTTTCTGGAAATGTGTGTGATGTTCTTCAGTAAGAATAGACAATTGGGCTATCAAGCCTGCTGTCAATTGAGGAGCAAAAATAATGTCCATACAATCTAGTAATCTAAGTAGCAATTCCCAGTAGACATTTCCTTCTTCAATGTCTTGAGCAATTATGAATGGCAGATTTCGAATCAAGCACCATGCTTGCATAGCCTTCTGTCCAACATCATTCCTAGCTGACCTAAGTTTAATAAAGGATGGTTTGTTCTTGTTATCTGTACGGTTTAAGCAATGGCTGGCGACTCTCTGATTCAGTTCATCTTGGGACAAGAGGGGCGGTTGCCTTTCATATATGAAATACTCTAGAACAAGTTTCAGCTCATACTGAACTATGCCTTCCAAAAGATCATGCATTATATCTAGTGAAAAGTTTGCCAAGACATGAAAGTAAATACAATCATTCAATACAGTCTTTTGTTTCACTCCAAACACATGTGACTGGGTAGTTTGAGCTTCAGCTTCTTCTAAATGTTGCTCATAAGTCTGCCTGGTGCGCATATCCATTGAAACCTCTTTGAATTTGTTCTGTGCCTCTTCCTTACTTGTAACACATAATCGACAGTAATAATGAGCAGAAAAGCTCTCTACAAATCCCAGTAGGGAATTAGCACCAAGATTATCAGCACTTATTTGAGTAATGGTCCCCTTCTTCACAATTCCATTAGGGAGAGCAATGCCAACTGTTGACAGGATATTAATGTCTTTTACAATGTGCTTGAGAATAGCATTAAATCCATATTTCTTGGCATCTTCAGCATACCATAGAGCTATAAGATTGATATTGGAAAGATTGGAATTATACTTTGGTGGCAGATTTTTCAAAATGAAATATAAAGCACCTATCTTGTGAATTTTTGTTTTTGAACCAATGGGGTTCACAGTCTCGAAATCATCATAAAAACAGTGAATTTGGAGGGCATTCTCATCTTCATGGAAAAGAGGGGTTTTCTCAAATTGTGAACCATCACAATAATCTCTCATTACACCATCTGTGCTCTTATGGTCATGAGTAGCAAAATGCAATATATCTTTATTGCTTAAAAGCTGCTTCAAAGAATCTAAAATGGGAACGTAAACAAATGTATCTTCAATAGCAATCTGTTCATACTGCTTAGTTCTTTTATTGAGACGACTATCATATCGGATGCCTAACTTGATTTCTTGTGGTTCAACAAGTCCAATTGATTCACAATACTTTGTCCGCTTATATTCTGAATTCAAATTTTCAAAGGGCTTTTCAAGCATAGCAAAATGTGTTTGAATCTCCTTATAAGCCTCGGATTCTATAGGCAGCTTATGTTTTAAGAAAGCAGCTGTAACGGCTGCCGATGCACTTTTTACTACATCACCTACAATCGCACTGGTTGTTTCTACTACATCATTTACAACTTTTCCAGAGTTTGCACTATTTGCTGAAAATTTTGAAATTACATTTACACACTGCCTGTTCAAGGTATCTACAGATAAAATGTCATCTTCATATACATCCTGATCTTCAACAATCTCATCATTATTAATATTGTATTCTTGAAGACTTTCAAGACTTTCTTCAGGAAAGTCACTCACTTTATCATTTTCATTAGACTGCTCTTTATTATCTGGAAAATCGGTTTTAAGGTGAGTCTGCAAATGTCCCCGAAATCCTCGAAAAGTATGAAATGTTCTCGCACAAGCTCCCTGCCCACAGGTCAATACTTCTTTACCATCTTCAATAACTCCATGTTTCAATCTCAAATGTTGAACCAATTTGGGTATTGCAAACTGTTTGTGGCATTTGAAGCAAATCATGGTGCTAACAATTTCGATCTAATTTCACGTACTCTTGGTGTTTCCCGGGACACTCCGATATCGATTTCAAAAATGGCAGTCTGGACAAAAGTCCAGAACTGCCGCAGAGACAAGCAGTACTGCAGGCCAAAGACAAAGTGGGTCTTGAAGAGTAAATCTACTGCTGCTTCGACCGTGCGTGCCGAACATGGAATGGCCTTGTGATCCACAATGATCATGTAGTTGGTGATTCGGGCCTTGGAATTGCCAATTGCCAGAAGGAACGGTTGACTCTTGGTCTCTTTTGTGTTGTCGAGGAATGCTTGAATACTCCCTCCTGTCTGTGTTGAAAACAAATTATTTGTATAGAATGTAACTAGCACTCAACGCATTTCAATACTCAACGCATTTCAATGAACAACATATTTCGATCAACATTTTTAAAAGACAGCCTTACATGTAGTACTGGGGGAAATTGTGTTTTTACAAAAGGGTTATTGGACAATAATGTAGGACATAAAACCAAATCAAATTTACATCAAAGAAAAGAATTGGAATTGGTCCATCAAATGATATAACATCAAAATATCAGATGATATTTTTTGTAATGAAATACAATTTTTCTTACCCTGTAGAGGGGTAAAAATGCAAGTACTTTCAAAGCTTGTTTTATGTATATGATTAAAAAGGGTCTTTCTAATGTGGTCAAGACATTTCAACTTCCACAAAAGGAGTACGAAAAATAAAGATACTGCAATTTCTGCACTATTATTAACTTGCAGCAAATTTGTGGCATGAAATATTCCTTTTCATTTATTGATTCTCCATGTAGGGCTGTGAAAATCAAAGGCAACATGCCTGATATATCACACAAGTTGTTACTATGTTTTCATACACAACATGTTCCTAGTATTTGTTTGCAAATCTTGATGTCTACTGTTCTAGTTTATTTTACTCCGACCAATTTCAAGGCGGGTGAAGTTTTTGAATAGGCCTAAATTTCTCGAGCACCTTCTCTGTCCAAATCAGTCTAAGCCTCTTCATGTAAGAGATCATAAACCAATATAATTGTTCTCTTTGAACACACATCACGATGCTTTCTGAAACTTTTTTTTTAATGCAGCAAGAATGTGTTTTATGTGACAGGGTATTACCGGTACTTAATATTTACAGTTCTCTTTCGTAATGAAAAGCTAAATACCTTCTGAAATTGAATAACCCTCGAGAGAGCTGAAGAAATGGACACTTTTGCTGACGCAGCTTTGGACTTCCCTTGGCTTGCAGGAGGCAATAGGCACAAGAGGAGGAGGATAGCAGATGTGCTGGAATTCCATCCTGTGCATTACAAAATGAAAATGGTTATTATTAAACAGGCTTACATGTTGATCAAGGTGAAAAATAGAAGTTAAATGTACCAAAATAATTACAAACTGACCTGCTAAAATTTGAATCAAAATAGCCTGTAACAAGAAACTATTATAAGAAATAAGTATATAGTCGAGGACTTATCAATATTATAGCCAAAGCATGCAAGTGGCTGTTAATGCAGTTTAGGGGTACTAAACCAAAAATCCAATTGATGCCAGCTTGGCACCCTTGGAGAAATTTTACTGACACTTATAGCAACGCCTTCTTCTTCTTTCTTATGAGAATTTATACAAAGGGGGATGGGAAAAAAGAAATCAATAGGAAAATAATAAACGGGATATTTATGCATGGGAGAAGGCAACATTCATGGCAAAGCACCTAACCTAGATTGTTCTCTGTTGACACATATATAACAAACTCTTTAGTAGCATAAGTTCATGTTTTTTTTTTTACAATTTTTTTCTTGTTCTACTGAATTTAACATGCTTCTACCCAATTTGACATCCTTTTCATGATTAAATCACAAAAATTGCATCAATACTGGAATCAAATGTTGCAATTAACAATTTATCAAATATGTCCCCTATGGGCCACCATATTTTTCAAAGTTAACTAATGAAGAAAAACAAAAATATCATGATTTTCTGAATTCTAAAGCATTTATCTTCAAATAAAGACAGAGTAAACACAAGCAAGCTGCTAATATGTAAATGCAGGGTCCTGTGGGGTCGATTCAAGTTCATATTATAAGATAATAAGCCATGCATATCATATCTGAGGAAGAAAAATAACAAAGTGAACATATAAACATGATGCTTTGTTTCAAAACAGAAGCTCATTCTATTTCAAAAGTAATGATTGGCAATGTGATAATCCTTATAAAGATTCCACAATGGGCCATGCAACAAACTTTTTTCTTCATAATTATATAAATTTCTTCTTCATAATTATATAATTAATATAATAAAAGAATTATGGAGAGCATGTTCCAACTACAAATAACTTTGCCAAGTGGGCATGTAATGTAATTTTTTGTAATTCTCATTGCAACAAGAGTCCACATTATTTGAGATGCCCAATAACCCTACTGTATCCCAGCCTTCCAGATAAATATAATTTGTTGGAGGAGTTGACAAAAAAAAGGGGGGGGGGGAATTGTTTTAATTGGGATGGGTCATTTTTTGTGATTTCAGCATACTTGTCCCTTAATATACATTTTTAATGAGACTGCAAGCTCTTTGGTGGAATTCTCAATGGTGGTTTAAGACCAAGGTCTAAACTTGGTTCAAAACCATGGATTGGATTAGATTTGCATGTATTCTAAAACTTGTCCAATGAACATGCTTGTGTGAAGCACATATATGCTCAAATTTAAACTAACCTATCAATGGTTTATCCATGGTCTCAAATAAACCACCATCAAGAATTCCACCCTTTATGACATCGGAGGGTGCATTCAAGGGAATGTGCAAAAATACCTTCTTTATTTTGATCAGAACTGTCATAAGATGACAGAAGCTCCATCACTGTCAAGTTTCCTTTCTGCTTCAGAAGTTGTCTTGCAAGTGTAACAACCTTGGGCTTCAACTCGGGCCATTTGGTCAGGAAACGCGAGTGATTTTCAGGAAAAAGTTTCCGAAAATCTACCTCAATCTGCAAGAATACATGTAAAAGGAAAACGGGGAAAAGAGAGAAAAAATAAACTATGCATAATTTTACAGTACAGATACCCCAGTTAGACTAAATCAGCAATATAATAAGGTACCGTCAAAGCTCAGACCCCCATATATACACACCCCAGATCCAGGAAAAGGGGATTCTTCAAATATTTATCTGAATAGCAACCACTAAGAAGTACTTTTGAAGGTCTCTCTACACAAAATCCATACATGAATGAAACTTGCTGGACCTTTGAAATAGATTAGATTTGCTAGATATCACTCATGTTGATGCTCACTGTCCAAAGGTACATGACAACCAGTAATGGTGATTGTTCACCAACAGACAGTCACATGCGGTAAATACAGATACAGATTGAAGGATAAAACTGGCAGAATCTTCGGACTGATATTTTCAAAATCTCAAACATATATAATAAAACAGAGAAATATGAATTTGATGCCTCAGTGCCAAGTAATAATTCTGATGCTTTAATTCCCATACACATAATTTTGTTGCCTTAGGCCTGAGAGGCTAAATCAAGAATTAGGAGTAAATTTTTTTGTAACACTTACCAAACCTGGAACAGTTTCAAAAGGAAACTGTTCCAAAATATCCGATGCGGAGCGTCCGTCCCTGACCATATGCTGTCTAACAGGAAAAGTGGATTTCATCTTTTCAACAACCAGGGTAGAATCACGTTCTAATGTTGGACAGTGTCGTAACCAGTTGAGGTCTTCATCATAGGTGCAGCCTGGAGCAGATTCTTGGTCACCTTCTCGGACCTTCCCAGGACCACCATCTCTGCTTGATGGCTTGGGTAATGGGTTGGATGTCTTCTCCTCTGTTGTGCGGTTAACATTTTTTATTCTAGCAGCCAGGAATCCCGTGTTACTTCTTGCATCAAAATAAGCTTCCTAAAGTGAAAGAACGAGATGAATCTTTGACCGCGTGGTTGAAAATGTATGTATAAGCTTTTTGTTGATAATATTAACCTTGAAATGATGCACAAAATGATGTGATGAGAAATTGTAGTTTTCAAAGAAATTTTAGCAAAGTAGCATTAGTGTCATATAATGCAAGCATCTTGACTTTGATACAAGGAAGCAGCCATCACTCTGCCCCACTTCAAGAAAAAAAGAGTTTTGAGTGGTTGTGAAGGAGAGTAGAATGGTATCATACATTTCTTATTGGATATTGTGCCAAAGATGGTGGAGTGTGACCTACACAAGATAAAATTTTAAAAAAAAAATTCTTCTCAGAATATAATTTAGAGAGATTTTGAGGGTATTTTTATCTTATCAGAGTATCATAAGTTTTCTTTTGATTAATGGAATGCAATACCTTCTTATCAGAGAGGACCATGCAGGGCCCATATTCAATTAAATACTTCAGTCAGAAAAATAAATATTTTTTCTTAGATTTTTGCTCGGATAAAATACTTTGCAGATTTTGGTATTCAATTCATAAATTTGGCTAAGTATTTTACTTTAAATTTAAGACACCTCTAGAGGAGACTTAAGCCAAAGCATTTACAAATTTAACTGGTAGATGAAGGCTTACATGTATGTGCGCAGTCACTCTCAGCTGCGGAGAATTATGAAGTAGCGCATTTTTGGTGCAATGTGTTGATTGCGCATCATTTGGTCACAAAATCGTGATGTCACAATGCCTCTCAATAAGTATTTTACTTAAATTTTGACTTACTAAAGTAAAATGCTAAGAACTGAATTGAATACAAAATAAGTAAATACCTTAGCCAAAATACTTAGTAAAAAAACTTACTTAGTCAAAGTATTTATTTGAATATGGGCCCAGATTATAATACTTACATGACCTGTGCTAGTAAACGGATCCTTGAGTCTTGGAAACAGATTCACTATCCCCATGGCATATTTGGTTTTCATAGCTGCTTTTGGATGTTTGCTGTGAAATAAGAAAGCACATCTCCTGTATGAGAATTACAGTCATATGGACTCATGACTGGCTCTATTAAAACAGAACTTAGTATGTTGATAACAAGTAGCATACCCCTAGTGGTCTCGTCTGCATCATATAATTTGCTATAGTTTAGTATTTTTTTATTACTTTAAAATCTCAAAATATCACATGGTTAGTTCATAATACATTTATAAAGTGAGGCCTCATGACGATGAGGCCGCTAACATCTACGGCATTAATCTATTTTAACGTAATGACCCAAAAATGTCACTCACAAGACTGGTAATACCTGATAACCATCATGTGCAAATCACATTTAAAACTAGATGAATCTTCGACCACGCACGGTCAAAATTTAAGCCTCTGCCATCATGCGATCAGAAAGATATTATTGCTTGTTCCATGCCATTGGAAATCCGAAACATTTTGGGTGATTTTACAAATTTTGGGCACTATGAACTTTGACCCCGTGAACCCAAAATCTTCTTCCTCCCATGCTAATACATAATTGAGCTAGGTTTGAAAGAAATTAGTTCAATTTGTCTGAAGTTATAGCAATATCGAGCTTTTTTCGGGTAATTTTTTACAATTTTTGTTTGGCCCTGTGACCTTTGCCCTTTGACCCCCTAAACCCCAAATCTAATCAGTTCATCCTCACATGTATATAAATACTTGTGTCAAGTTTGGTAAAAATCCGTCCAGTAGTTCTGAAGTTATCGTGGTAACAAGTTTCCGACGGACGGACGCACGGACGGACACACGGACGCACGGACGGAAGGACGGACGGACAACCCCGAAAACATAATGCCTCCGGCACCACCTGACGGTGGCGGAGGCATAAAAAATGAA
>JARBES010279116.1:0-14116 GCA_030265145.1 Strongylocentrotus pallidus | reverse complement strand
GACAGGGTCAGATGCATGCTGGAGGAGGAGTTCAAGGGTCACGTTGACGAGGTTGATGTGCATGGAGATGTTGGTGCAGATCTGCCCGCTGAGGACCGTCTGGGACTCGGGGTTGGCAGGGCGGGGCATCGTTTGGAACTCCTCCAGAGGCTCGCCGAGGTTGTGGTCCAGGAAGCCACGGATGAGCTGGTACTGGGAGAGGTCCAGGCAGCAGTGGACCGAGGATAGCAGACCATCTATTTCCATGTCTGGAACTACAAGGATAAATAAAAGAAGCTTAATTTCATGTACTACCATACATGATGTATATTGCATATATTGTAGTGTCGTGTTACTACTTGTACAAAGTACCATGCATTTTCCTGTCACAGCACTAATTTTCTTCTCCTTGCCACACTCTACTCAGGTGAGGTAAATGGGTACCTGGCAGGAATAGATTCTTTGAAATGCTTGAGCACTGTAACGGCAGCTGTGCTAAAGCAGGGGTAATAACAATGGAGCACAAGGAGTGGCAATGTGCCAGACATGAGCGCTATACAAGACTTCACTTTTATTATTATCATTACAATGTATCTGTTCATTGAAGAGTGTATTCATTCTATTAACTTTTTTTATTTTACCATACTGTTATCTGCCTTTGTATACTATGATTTGTAATTAGAATTGGAAAGCAAATCATACTACTACATGTATCTTATGATTGTTTGACTAAGAGTAAAGATTCACAAATGGCAACATTGATAAAATAATATGCATAACCAGAAAGTCTAATTCCCAGTGTGTCCAATGCCCATTTTGTCTACCATCCATAAGGTCTAATCATTGTTTGATGATTATTCTTATTTATGATTTAATGATAATTTGACCACATGGATAGTAGACTAAATGAGCAGTAGACCAAATGGGTAGTAGACTTATTGGAAATTAGACCAAATGATTATTAGCCTAAATTGTCATTAGACCAAATGATAAGTTGACGAAATGATTATTAGACCATGTGGATAGTGGACATTTGGGTGTAAACCATAAGGGAATACACCTATTGGGTAGTAGACAAACTGGTTGTAGAGCAAACGGCAATAGACCCATCAGGCTATAAGAGAGAGGAAAAGAAGGATTACACCGTCTCTGACCTGTCCTTCTGATGTCAATGTCCAGATTACGGTCCACCTGTAGTTTCAGAAGGCACGTCTGCTTCAACAGCTTGCCACCCTAAAAAGAAAAGAACCAAGCCAAACAGCATTATATACCTCTCTTTAGTATGTTGAATAAATCTAGTCATCTGATTGGTCGAAATTGGAGTCATGATTTTAGCCATGCCCACATAACGTTCAATAGTTTTGCACAAATTCACACAAATTTTGCTGAAATCCCCATTGATTTACGTGTAAAATTTTTCTTTGTGCAAGTGCGGATACCATACAGTGCAGTGTGTGTGCATTTCATGAATGATCAAAACATTCAGGCAACTTTTCAGCGGAGATTTACGGACAGTGTCTCAGATTTTCAGTTATGTTTTAAACCAATTTTTACTCCAAAAAAGGATAAGGTAAGAATTCTTTGTAGATTTTGTTGTGAATTCGATATATGAAAGATATACAGACTGCTTTAATATTCGAAGCAAAGCTGTTTCTATATTGGCTTTAGGGGACGTTACATCCTGCTATGACCCCTTGAGCCTATAGAAACAGCGATGCCTCTCATAGCAGTCAATATATCTATATTATAAATGGCACTAGGAATGACACACAACCAGGTCAAATTACTGGCAATAAATTTCGATAGATTTTCACAAAGATGCACATAAACCTTTAGCTTTGTGAATTAAATCAGAGCACACACAAGAATATGTATTCTCACAAGTAATCTTATGTTCCGTTAAAAGACTGAAAAGAAATTCTTACAAATCAAACAACAACTAACACTGAGTATTCAAGAGTACACAAACATGTGGCCATTGATTTTGGTAGAGTAATGAATTGATATAAGAGAATTGAGCTATGAAAATGAAGCACATCCCAAAGCAATAAAATTTGATCTCATACATATACACATTGTGCTTTTCAAGAGGTAGGGGTACTTGTCTTTAAAACAAAAATAATATTAAGAATAATGATAATACACATTGAAAATTAATAAGAGATGAAAACACTATAAAGATAATATAAGAAGTCCAACCTTTCTTTGTACAATGAAAGACGGAAAGATCAAAGCCGTTCCATCAGACACATCAAAGTCTGTTGGAGAAACTCGCTCCGCAGGGTAAAGATCCATGTCTACAAGATCAATCTGAATACAGTCTAGAAGACAACTTGTATTCTCCTCCTTCTTGCTGACATCAACTTCCGCTTCACTCGCTTCATCAGCAACTCTTGGAGAATGCTTTGGCGTTGAATGATACTGCGGTCCATGGCTGGACTTAGGTACAGCAGTTCTTGTGCTGGCTCTTGTCAAGACACCAGGGGCAGTTCCTAGGCCAAGTCCAGGACTGTCTTCTAAATTCAGACCATGAGCTGTGGCCACCTTCCTGGGTGTTTCTCTGGCAGGTTTGGAGGATTTTTCCGAGGGCTTAGAGTCCTCAGGGTGAGGTTTGGGAGGACTGGTCTTGTGGATGATGGTTCCGGGTGTCCCAGCCTTCAGGAACTTGTTGCGTAGGGTCAGGGCACCAAGGTTGATGACCAGTAGGTCCTTGGACTGGGAGCTGACGGGGGCTAGTATGACAGGAGAGTCAGCCTCGACATCAAGCATGATGCGAGATGTACGAGTTGGTTCAACAGATACCTGAAGAATCAAAGACAAAAATGACAAACATTGTAACATTACCTGATCAACTCATACAATGACATGAAACATAATGAATACTAAACTTCTTTTCAGTATTAAACCTTCATTAAACTCAACTCATTAAATATCATGTAAATATCAAATTCAAAGACTACCTGGTGTCTTCTAGTTGTCCTCATTGGTCAAATAACATTTTGAAGCAGGTTGCAGTTCATTATCATCGTCATCATTTCCATCATCGCCATCACAATCATCCATCACATCACCAGGATTATTATCTTCAGTATTACCAATGTCATTGACTTCATTGTAATCATCATCACAACCATCTTTATCATCACCACCACAATCATCATTATTATCATCATCCTGTTTCTTCTACTTCTTCTTCTTCTCCTTCCCCTTCCCCGTCTCCTCCTCCTCCTCCTCCTCCTCTTCTTCCCCTCCTCCTCCTGCTCCATCACCATCTCCATACCATCTCCACACCATCTCCACACCATCTCCACACCATCTCCACACCATCTCCATCACCATTTCCATACCATCTCCACACCATCTCCACACCATCTCCACACCATCTCCACACCATCTCCACACCATCTCCACACCATCTCCATCACCATCTCCATCACCATTTCCATACCATCTCCACACCATCTCCACACCATCTTCACACCATCTCCATCACCATCTCCACACCATCTCCACACCATCTCCACACCATCTCCACACCATCTCCACACCATCTCCACACCATCTCAGCAGCCTCCTCCTCCTCCTCCTCCTCCTCACCCTCACCTCATGCCCTGCAGCTGCAGCCCTCATTGTGCCAAGGACTTCCCGGAGTTGGTTGAAATGCTGTGCAAAGGCCACGACTTCTGACTGGAAACGGTTTGTGTGAACGTAGCGGACTGTTGACATTATCAGTTTCACACTCATGTCAAACTCCCTCTCAAACTCCCTTTGAGACTCCTTGCCAGGCTTTCCGTACCTATATGTATAAAAAAGTAGCATTAGTAAACGAATTATCGTTACAAAATGGCTCGGTGATGATCTCAAAACATTTTTTGATGCCATATACTCGTGCAGTCCCATATACCTGTATCTGTTGGCAGTACTGTGATTATAATTCAGCAAAATTTGGTCAGCTATGGTCTTATTTTTATGATTCAATGTAAATTGAACTAAAAAACTAAATAATAAGAATAGTTTCACAATGCATCACAAATGGCAAGAACTCAAGTTCCTCAGTTTCCTCTGTGACTTACTTGAAAATATGGAAGCTGAGAGCCTTTTCTCCTTTCGTAGTGAACCTCTCTCTGTAGAGTCTTCCGTGTGGGGTCAAGTCCAGCACCGACATGCTTCCCATGTGACCTTTGACCTCCAAGTTGCCCTCCATGTTGGTCATGTGAGCATTGACCTCTGACACGCTGGCCTTGGCGAGCTCGTAGTCAGGTTTGTTGAGGATAAGAGAGAGGGATGCCAGGTGCACCTGCATCTCCATGTTGTTACCTTCTGGTTCACCTACACCTTGTAAACAATTGGGTGAAAACACAACATTCATTTCTTAATAAAAATATATCTTGCCCTAATGCTAGGTTTATATTATGTTCCCTGCAGACACCGCAATCACGTTTCAGGCCACCGTGGACAAAACGGGTGAACGCAACAAAACGTGACAGTACCTAACAAAATACCTAACAAAACTTAAATGCAGCGAAAAAATGGCAAAAATCCCACGGCACACTACGTTTCCGGCAAACAGGGCTGCCATGGTCGCCGAGAAAATAATGTAAACCTAGCATAACTAGCATGAAAAACCCTTGAGGTTTTGTACAGAAAATGACGTAATTTTGTGCACTGTAAATTGAATTAATTTCTTTTTTCTTTTTTTACCTTTCAGAAAATAACTTTCCGTGCTAAACCTCTACAGTTGAACAAATTCTTAATGCATGAACCAAATTTTGCTACTTTTCATTACAGTTTGCTGTAACAACCCATCTTATGCATTAAAAATAATTCAGGATCAGATTTCTTTTAAAGTGCCATTCAATGACATGAGCCTTGCCTAATTAACAGCCGCAAATAATCTCAACTTATTTTTGATTGATATTCATTGCATCTCTGTATATAAGAGATAGGAGACTGTAAACTTGCGATTGATTGGAGAACTTGTGATTGTTTCGGATCGATGACAACTCTTTATAATTAAAGACAAGGCCCAGAACTAAAGACTAGCTTTGCATGGTACTTGTTAACTCCAACGGCCAGCAAACTACTCACTTGTTTGTTGAGTTGGCAGTGGTTGTACATCAGATGTCTGTCTCTGCGGAGCACTGGTTCTGGTTGGAGTGTCCTGTCGGACGTTGTCCTTAGGTAGTGAGTTACCTATACCCAAGAAGTCCAAGAGAACCACCCATGTCTGCTGGTTGATGGTGATGTCCAGCTGGTTGAACTCGACATCAACAAACTGGTTGGTCTGCACAAGTAAGGATATTAATGGTGATTAAATGTCAAGCATCGGGTCAAAAATCTCTTGAAGCCCCACTGCACTACTTCTATCTACATGTACTTGCACCCTCTATAGAGCAAACAATGCCTTATCGGTACCCGCTGGTCCCCCATGGTCCCCTTTTTTGTATGTTAATTGAGAGCTGAGTTGATGAGATAACCACCTGTCCAGTGATCATGCAGGGTAGTCTAATCCCCCTTGGCCAAACTAGTGCAGATTGGCTTTAACACATGTCTAAGGGGGACCAAACAGAACAGAAATATTCTGCTCTGTACAATTAAACAAAATATATATTTGGACAATAGTGTCACCAAATATCTTATGAAATGTGCTGAAACAGCAGACTCTCACTGAATGTTCTTGTAGGCCAATCAAGTGGTTCACTGCATCTCACAATGGCTAAATAATTGCAAAGCATGCAGTACAAAGTAACAAACTAATACACAACACAAAATAAAAGCAAAAATTAAATTTGGTCACATCATATACCATATTCAAAACATCAGTTCCAAATATTATTACAAGTTTGAATAAGCTCTACATGTCAGTAGCCTTATAAAATTTGAAACACTTGTACGAACACATATGCACAGGTAAGTTAACTCCAAGTTAACTCCAAGTTAACTTCAGTGCAGGCCTTGATATGAAATAAATTTGTCCCTTATTCCCTATAACCTTTAACCATTTACCTCTCTAATCTTTAACAATTCAAATTCCTCACCTTCTTGTACTTGGTAGCGTACTCCGGACTCTTCTTGTCCACCAAGAGAACTCTGATCTGTACCAGGGCATCACTGGTAGGGACTGTATCCGTTGATACGTTGATGTCCTCCAAGGAGATGTTCAGAGAAGGTGGAGGCGTGGAAGGGTACATACCCCTGCTGCTACTGCTTGTTTGTCTACTGTACTGAGGAGCATAATACTGATCAGGATTGTTCAGTTCCGAAGGCACAGAGGAAGGTCTGATGGGCGACATCGCCGGCATGGCCGTCACTGACGGACACGACGTGGAGTGGACCATCTTGGATGACGGGCCACTGCCAGAGCGTCTGGTGCCCCCATGAGATGCTACGAGTTGGCGATGCTTAGAGTCAGGACTTTGAAGGAGGTCCTCAATCACCAAAGACTGCAGAAGGATGGTGACCGACGTCGCAGCTGGAGTAGACTTCTCGTAACCGATGCTGAAGTCTGAGAAGCACACATTGACAATGCCTTGATCGCCATCGCTGAGGTCACCCCGCATTTGAATACAGAGGTCTGGCATGGCAAAGTTTGCACATATCCTCATCGGGAGCTTACTTCCAGCGGGTCGGATGGGTGTACTTTCCGTGACTCTATGATACCCAGGTGTCTTTGATTGTGTCCCCAACGGCTCTAGTTCCTTGACATTGAAGATTCCTGACTTCCTGCCTTTGGTTTTCTCTAGGTTAACAGGTGTGGAGGGTACCTTTGTTGGTTCCTCATAGGTCAGGTTATCCAGTGTTTGCAAGATCTGTTCATAGATATGCTTGGACAGAATGACCTTCAAATGGGTTACTACTTTACCTACAACTTGCAAGGTGGATGAGTGGTGGTCAAGGTCGAGAGGTTCTTTCTCCTTAATGTCAGGGAATGGCATGCTGTTATCCATGACCGGTGGACCAGATTCTGATGGGATCTGATTCACAATGACCTCCAGAGAAGTGTTGTGAAGGATAGGTGTCCCTGAATAAGGTCCAGAGGCAGCGCTCATGATGTCTGAACTGATGCTGGTTACGCTTTGCTCCGATGGCACGTTTGTGTCTTCGTGGTTGAAGGAGAACAGGTTCACGTTCTGGATCCTCAAGAAGAAGCGGGTCATATCAGGGTTTGGGTCAAGTCCCAAGGTGCTCTCAATGTCCATGTCACGACTGATGTCCGAAGACTCGCTGTTGGTCAAGCTGATCTTTCCTAGATGGGCCACCAAGAGCTCAGAGCTGGATGCTGTCCTTGGGATGATGATTACAGGTGTCTCCATGACGATATCGAAGTTCATACTAGTGTGTGATTTAGCACCGATACGTGAGTCAGTCATGTCCATGGATGTATCTCCAAAGGTGTTTCCTCTCTTCCCAGGAGACTCCATCATGGTGTTGAACATGCTTGGGGAGAAGGACGTGACAAGGTCAGGCATCTGCGACTGTATCAATTCCCTGGCTGCATCGCCGGCTGCCTTCTGAATAGAGTTTGCAAGGTTGGCGATTGAGCTCTGGAACTCGTCCATGCAGAGGGTGACTTCGTGGAGGAACCGAGGGACGTGGATGTAGCAGAGAGATGCAAGATGAAGTGACAGGTTCATCTGCTCATCAATATCCTCTCCACCAACTTGTATCTTGATAGGTGATCCCAGAGTGTTTTCAACAGCTCTTCCTTTCTTGAAAGTAAAGGAGAAGGCCCTCAGCACTTCCTTCTCTGCCTTGTCTGCCATGTCTGCCTTGTCTTTCTTGTCTTCCGTGTCTTTGATCGTGCTAAATCTTGAGGTGTCCAGGGCAGATTTGTACAGGTCCGCCTGGTCGCTGTGTTTCACTAGCGAAGCCCTTTCGAGATAAGTTTTCTGGCCTGTCGTTGTTGGGTCTTGTCCGACACTGAATACCTTTTGGTGTCTGCTGCCCTCTGGCGTTAAGTCTAAGAGCTGGAGACCACCCAGAAACCCTCCCACACTCATCTCACCACCTGGTAATAGAATACAAAGAGAAAATTTTCAAAATTAGCTCTATTGATACAAGACATTCTTAAGTATACCGATCACAGGTACAAAATGCCTGTAAATTTTCACACATACACAGGACACTCAGGATAAGTATAGTATGTACAACTTTACAAGCTTACGCAAATTGCAGTGTTTAGATTGTACATGAATACATTTGAAAATGTGTTTTTAAAAGAAACGCAATGTATGTAATTTTGAATTTTGAAGCCAAAATTAGTACATCCATTCTAAAGTCACGGTTTCATTTAATGTCTTTATTGCTATAAAATATATACAGGATGTGAAACAGAAGACAAAAGGTGACTGTAATTTCTTAAAATTCATTTACATACAGCAATATTTTAGTCAATATTTATTTTCCCCTGGAAAAACTTGTCTTTCTAAATCCTTAGCTTAATTCTTTGTAAAAGAAAGACTTTGTGCAATTAAATAACATATTTCAGATATTCTTGATGCTACTTCTCTACCATAGGATTGCTCCCTTTGATCATTTCTGGCTATTTATCTTGAAAATAATTCAAGAAAGGAAAGACAAAAAATGAACAAAATACATAATGCAAGAGTGAAATTCCTAGTTTAACACTGAGATCAATAAAGGTATACCATATTTAATTACCTAGAGTTGCATGTACGTGAGCCTCACTGACAGTGGCTGTAGCAACTTTCTGACCTTTGACCTTAGTTCCCATGATGCCCCTGACCATGACTATGTTAAGACAGTGGAAGTCTGCTGAAATCTCTGTACGGGTTGCTGTCTGGCTGCTGGAAGGCTGGATAGGTAGAGAAGGGTAAAGGCTCGTTAGCAAGACGCTGCAAACCAGTGTTTTTGTGAGATGTAAATAGATATGTTTTCAAATTACTTTTGAACTTTTCATACATGTATGTTTCTATATTTGTACAGCAGTCCAGCAAGTTATTCCATAAATTAGTGGCTGCATATGAAAATGACCCTTCCCCATTAGATTTTGTCACAGGGGGACACAAAATAAAGACTTTTTACTGGAACGCAGCATTATTTCTTGTTTATATTAAAGGTAGTGTATCCCTTTTGCAGCCAACATCAAATTCTGTAGAACTTTGCAGGAATTATGAATATGTCACGTACCCTACATGTATGTCCTTTCAAATGCTGTGGAATTTAACCTTTTCATTGTTTATGGCCTGCAAATGGGACATAGTACCTTTAACAATTAGAGAAACACAGTCAAGAGGTCCAATATTAGACGCGCGCAATACAAGGTACGCTTATTTTGTGCTAATTTTTAAACCATGGGTTATGTAAATGAAGGTTTAAACCATCGGTTAAGTTAAACCTCCTTTTAGAATTGCATGACTATGGATTTACAAACAAAACAATACATTTAAAGATGAAAGAAGGGTAAAGAACAGTAGATGTACATGAATATTATGAGTACAACAGTATAAAGACTGTACTACCTCTATGATGCTTGCTTCCCGTAAGAGTGAGTTTGTGAAGCTTGATGGATCTTCAGGACTCTGCTTGGGTTTGTTCTCGTCTTCTGGGAAGGCTTGCTGGAAGAAGGATAGTAGCTCTACTATAGTCTCTTGATTAGCTGGTCAGGAAGAAAACAAATTTTGAAAATTGCCTTAAGGGATTGGGTATCTTTGCCTCAGGTTCTAAACAAAATCCTGGATTTAGCTCATGCTGCAATCATAATTATAAACCTTTATGTCAGTCAGAAATCCCATGACTTTTAAAAGCCAATCGCCTGTCTAATTATAAAAAATTATCAAAGATTTAAAAAAAAGTATAACACTACAGCCTATCTGGGAAAATGAGTATGGTTTATAAATCGATCACTTTTGAGGCACTTCATGATCATTTTGAAGTGCAATTTTTTTAAGGGCTTCAATGTTACACCATATCACAGACACTGATAACACGTACATGTACACTGATAACATGTAGGGCCATGCATCTCAGATTTGTAAAACTGGAAACATTTTTAAACGATGCCTTTAAAAAAGCAGAACTTTCTTATTGCTCATCTCAGTTTTGTTAAACTTCACAAATCTACAAGCGTTTTCCTGCTTTTGTTTGCTGTACCTGTTTGATTGCCTTTCTAATTATATATAAAATATAATGGGATGCGTGAAAAAGGGTATGTCAATACTGCAATAGTAATACACTGTATAGAGGTGTCGTGGTCGAGTGGATATGTCCCGCCGCGGCACTAATGTCCTTTGGCAAGACATTGATCTACATTTGCCACACTAAACCCAGGTGATTTAAATGGGTACCTGTCCGGTATAGCGGCGTTATACTTACAAGACATTGTTTTTAAAAGCTCAAGTACCGTCTTACCTATGACATCCAAGCTATTGACCTGAATGACAGCGACTTGAATGGGACCATCATTGTTGGTGTTTGATGGACGGTCGGCATTGATGAGCTGTAGTTCCACATGGATGAGCGCTTCCTTATCATAAACCACAGGGTCAAAGGGCGATGGAGCAGGCGGGGCAAGGGATGACGCGCCTGATTGGTTACCTGTATGTACAGTACATCAAAGCAAAACACAATTAAATCAAGTGTGGAGTCCCACAGGGTTACCTTTTGGGTCCAATACTACTTTTTAACTACTGTGTTTAAGGGGGGGGGGGGGGCTTATCATGTGTGATTAAAAAACAGCAGTGATATGCTCAATCTTCATGGTGATGAGACGTTCACAATCCTCAATCTTTTGCAACGATATAGATAAATAATAATAATTAATTAACAATAATACAAATAGTTACATTTGATTTTCAGGCGAAAGGGACAATTTTGTAGTTATTGTGATATACATGTACACATTAAACAAAATACAAATAGGTTTTAAACTTGTTATTTAATAATGATTTTATATAATCCCTTTTCTCTAAAGTTGTAGTAGATGTGTAGTTACATATACAAATCAATGTATTTTAATCTACTCACCCCCTTTGCTATTGGCCCCCATCTGTCTAATGGCAGATGCCAGTTCAGCATGTGAGGTTGATTCCATCATCTTCTCTGCGGGGGAGGCAGGTGATCGAGGCGAGGTGGGTGATCGGAGGGACCTGGGAGTGGAGGCTTCGCTGTCCACGATGCTTCCACTAGGGGCATGCATGCTGTAGTGACATCACAGAGAGAGAGAGAGAGAGAGATGATTGGAAGTTGCTTCAAAATTTGTTGTGCGGTAGTACTTGAAGATTTAAAGAACGCAAGATATTAATAAGAAGTTTTCTTCACAAGCTTGTTACATCTCAGCTTATAATAAATAATAATATTCTGTTTCTGTATAGTGCATATCATATTATACAACATCTCTATGCGCTTCCAAATAGCTTTGGAAATTATTACCCTAGCTTTAGCTTCGGCAGCCGTAATCAGTGCACAGTGCATTTCAAGGAATAATCCTACCAGGTACCCATTTACCTCACCTGGGTCGAGTGAGGCAAATGTAGATTAATATCTTGCCAAAGGACATAAGACCTCAGTACCATACGTTCAAAATTATTCTCTTTTATCCGGTTATACATCACTGTAAATTGAAAATCATTTGTTGATTCTCACTTTTGGTTATAACCCAGTTAAATATTAGATGCAGCACCAATAGCCACAAAGAGATAATAATAATAACTGGATTTATATAGTGCCTTTTCCAAAGGATACAAGGCGCTGTCTCTCAGACTATCAACAATTTAAGAGGAGTTGTACAGGTAAGTTTTCAGTTGTTTTTTGAAGAAATCTTGTGAAGTGCTGTTTCTTAAGAACGAGGGGAGCTTGTTCCAGAGACGTGGGGCTAAGGACTGAAAGGATGCTTGTAGAAATAAATTACAGAGACATACAGATTGGAAGAAGAAGGAATGAAGGTGGAAGATTTTACCTGAGGTCCTTATGTGAGGCAAGAAGAAGCTCAAAGTCTGGCCCAAATTGCTGAAGGGCATCAATAACAAGTAGACTGTGAACACTCAGAGAGATGGAGGAATCAAAGGGACGCTTGACCAGGTCTGTCCGCACTCGAGATATCTGGAACTCGGATATACAACGTCCTGTGATGGAGAGAGAGAGAGAGAGGAAGGTGATTATCATAGTATCTTTAATTGCAAGAGACATAGAGTTATATGATCTTCATTTCTTTTCAAAGTGCTTCAGGAGAAATGAGACAAACGTATGCTTTTAAAAGAAATGTGTCATTCATTTACTACCCTTAAAGCATATCTACACTAGTTTGACCAGGAGGAATTAGACCTCCCTGCATGGTCACTGATGGTCAAATCAGCTCTCAATTAACATGAGAAAAAGGGGCCCATGGGGGACCAATGGTCACTGATCAGGCATTGTTTGCTATATAGAGGGCGCAAGTAGCTATAAGTAGTGCAGTGGGACTTTATAGCTATTGCTAGTGCATGCAATCTGTTTCACTCAACACAGGATAATAACAATGTTATGTGTAGCTACACAGGTAGCCTGACTAGAATTATTACCTCTGCTATGGATAGCTAGGGACATTTTGTCGACAGAGAACTGCATCTCCAGGAGCTTGGATTCCTCAAGTAAGGCTTGGCTTTTCTGTTGTATGGTGGCCTCAAAATCTGATTGACTGTGGACAATAATGTTACACGGTTAAAAGGAAATCCAACATTGATGACAAACTAATCTTATATCATGCAGACAAATCAGAGAAGTACAGTAATGAAGGTTTGAATGAAATCCAAAAAAAAGGTGAAGAAATTCATGAAACAATTTTCTCATTTGACTAAAATGTCTGTTTTCCAAAATGTTTTACTCTGGAGGGTGTTTCCTTTCTAGAGGACCTATAATAATATGCTATCTATATTTAATATATTTTGAGGAGTGCCCCAAGGGGGAGAAGTCACTTTGGAGAAAACAAAAAAATAATGATATTTTTGCACACTATAAAGGGGAGAGTTATCAATGAATACATCACAATCCAAACAAAATTGCCAATTTAAGATTTGCATAGCTTAAGTGATCTTATATGTCGACAGCGAGAAAGATCTTCAATTTTGGTGTGTAAAAAGTAACATTCAACAAAAAAATCATTGACTGAATTAGAGGTCGCAGAGAATTACAAGTAATTGCAAACGTAATTATGACTCTTGTGGAATGGCATTGCTGTCCAAGAAAAAAAGTGATAATTCTCACCTTGTATAATGTGTTCTACCCTGAGGTCCTGGGTACTCGGTGGCGGAAGGAGGGGAATACCCTGCAGGGGAAACCCCTGATTGGTTGTTGGATCCAGACATGAGCTTCACGCATTTATTCAGCGCTTGAATCTAAAACAGGCAACAAAATAATACAAAAAGCGATATAACAAACATTCTCGTGATAGGAGTGAAAGCGAATATAGGGATCATTTCTATAAGACAGAACAAAAACAGACAATCACATTTCCCCTCATAACCAACTAAGAAGTAGTAATTTCTGTCTCCAACATCTATTTCTATGTGTATGCACAATGCACTCAAAGCAAGATACATGTATTTTTTAATTTTTATGTTAGGGGTCCTGGGAGAAGTTTCAATTGTTGTAAAGAAATTTATGGCTTGCACCGAGTAGATAAAGATCGCGGGCTTGATCTTGTTATTGAAAATAAGTCCGAAAAAAATCAAGGAAGCTCGAAGATATACATAAATATCATACTTTAAACAGTACTTTGATAAACTCAAGAGAAAACAGACAAAGTTAAACTTTTTCAGGATGTCAAGGTAATAACTTACCTTCTTCTCATTGATGTGAATAGATAGACTTGGTAGATTCCCAGACATCAACATGCTTGGCCACTGAGGTTCCTGCGTGAAGGTCAGACGGCGCTCAACTTTCACAGAGATGGAGAACTTATCTAGGACTTGGTAGGGACAGAGCCCTCTTGAGTGGGCCGTACGCCAGTTCTCAGAGCCTTTTGCAACAAGGATCTGCAGATCTGACATGTCCAGTGTGTATCTGTTGGGAGGAAAAGGGAAAGTTGATTGTTTGCTTATGTCGCAAATTTCAATATACAGGGGTGATAGTGAGCACTAAAAAAAAAAAATCAGAGAAGAAAAAAATTGGCGTCTAACAACATCCCCCCCCCCCCCCCGTG
>JARBES010279083.1:0-14121 GCA_030265145.1 Strongylocentrotus pallidus | reverse complement strand
GGGGGGGGTGGGTGATATTTTCCATGATCTCCTCTATGGCCCGTCTATGAACTTATATCCAGTTCACCATTGTTGCCATATTCAAAGTATTTAGTTTAATTGATTGATTTTATTAACACGGAAGTATCAACCTCACTACAACACAACAAACCTATTTATTTGAACTCATTTTCCTAAATTCATTATCCATTTAATCCTTTAAGTTTTATATATTGTTTTACACATTATGTCCTATTTCACATTATTCGCATGCATGATCATCAAATTAAAACATGATAACTATGTGCCACTACCATAATAGTGATTAATCATTACACTGATATCGATATCCGGAACAGATCGATAATAATTACTCTCTGTTTCGCTGATCCATGATTGATGCAAGTCACCTTCAATCTTTGCATGGGCTCTTTTCAACCGGGGAACGTCGTAATCGAATCGATAGCCGCATTGACAAAGGGACCTAGGAGGAAAATAATGTTCTCTTCTATATATCTTCTGTCTGAGATACATATATTCATAAAATAACTACCATGGACACTCTAATATTTATGTGATATTTAAGCTTTTTTTGCAAAAGCTAAGAACTGATAAGAAGGTGACGAGGGTGTGAGGAGGAAGAATACGAGGAGAAAGGCAGTGACATAACTAAGGGAGAACAAGAAGGAAGCAAAGAAGATGGAAGAGGAGAGGAATTGTGAAATAAAAGAATAACAACAGGAAAAATATAAGACGAACAGATGGAAATGGAAGAGAAAGGAGAAAGAGGAGCAGAAGGATAAAGAGGAGGAGGAGGAGGTGGCGGGGCAATGTGAACGTCTGATATGGACAAATTAAGTGAGGAATAAAAGATAGAGGAAGAACACAAGGGCAAGATTAACGTGGTTTAAAGACGTCAAATTAAAAACGGGAGAGACAGGCAGAACAGTTAGCAATGAATTTCACATTATCATGATTATTGGTTCATCGAAGTATGATGGGAGTAAGTGGTTAACTAAGACGAAAACTAAACGGCTAAATTTGAAATCCTTTAAAGGAAAGAGTTAAATGAGGAAAAAGTATTTAATACGTCTTTCCTCAAAACAACAATAATGTTGCCGTTTTAGGCGCTGAGATACAAACCAACAATCTAATCTGAATAGTCGATCTCGCCCCTATATCTGTACCTCCTCCAGTCCCAAATAAATGCGTTATTCCCAATTTGAAAGGAAGCCAATGCTTTCTGCTCTGTTAGGTTAATTCCTCCATCTAAAGAACGAAGAGAGCGTCTTTATTTCATCTTGAGTTCGACCGTAAAACACGAATTGATCAGACTGTCTTGTGTATTTATTGAACGACCCAAGTTCAAGGTCGACTCGAGTCCTGGATTTCCTCGTATTTCTTTCTATCATTTTCTGATGAAGCAAAAACACGAATCATGGATCGTCGACGATCTGACGGTAACCATTTAGTACATATAAATATTTCTAAAGGAAAAGTTCTTATAATCACGGGCAAATATTAACTTGTTCATTGATTTAGGGCATATTGTGATACATCGCCTGACAGTAAATAGTAGGTAGTCTTGTTAAAACATTAAAAATTGTACGTGTAAAAATTGTGACATATCTTTAAAAAATAAAACCTCTTTGATAAACCTTGCACATCTGATCAATAATGATGAAGGTGATTCATTATAAAGCTATATTATCTTCGATTTGTTTGGAAACATTGCCCCAAGACTCATGACAATGATAAAGCACCACTATTGATAAAGAGTGTAATTACGTAATCTCAATGAAGAATGAAGATGACTATTCAGAGAATTTGTTCATTCAATAATTGTTGGAAATTATCTGAAATAAAGTCCGTATCTTCTTTCTTAGGGCAAACACCCCGAATGACATAATGTAGAAAGCCTTTCTCGTCACTTACATTTATGTTTTAAGACACAAAATGTGAGACAGAGCTTTGAGTGCGCAAGTCCATATGACGTCATGTTTTCTTCCGGGAATAAATAAGATGTTTCACACACTTTACTCCCTTAACAAATAATAACGAAGAGAAGTCATTCGCAAAAGGGATTTGTAACTGGCTAGTCATCTAGTTTTTCAATTAATTCCCATTTCAACACGGCTTCTTTTGCTTTAAACTGGTCTTGATTTTTTCTCACATTACCTATTCCCTTCTTCGTTCTCTGTTGGTAAACCTAGCGTATAATATTATTGTATGGATAATTGTAGGCCTATTTATTTTGCTGCAGTATGAATGGGGGAGGAGATTCAAAGGAGATGAGTTCACTTCACAAGTCAAGAAATATACCCCAACGAAACACAATCATAAAACGTGAAAGAGAAAAACCACAAACATGTGAGGGTATTCTATGAACACAACCATTAAAACAGAACACGCGTCTTACAAAAACTACACGTGAAAAAATACGTGTCACATCATTAGTATAACTAGTGAGAAATAATGTACGAAGCCGAATAATCTGATGCCCATAAAGTTAGAACAATTATTCTTAACCGTTTTTTTAATTTAAAATATTGTGACACTACTTTATTATTGATAGATAAAACTTATATCTTCTCATAACTTTAATGATCAATCTCTATGACCCTTCAGATTGATCAATACAATTCTGAGAAAATCAAAACTTAATCTATCAAGAATAAATCATATTGTCACAATCATTTAATGCTAAGAGGTAAGAAACGATTTCTACTTACGCAAAAAGCTATCTATTTGGAACAATTATAATCAGATAATCACTTGACTACATCCATAGTTTACATGGTATAGTAATTATACTGGTAAAAAAAACTGTGAGCCTTGCAAAGAAAATTGATATGGACGCGAGACTGCATCGCCGTTGTGACATAACTATGTTCACATTCCAAATAATGCATTATTAATGAATGGAGTACAAGAGAAGCAAAATAAAAATGTGGACAAATACTGATGAACATTTAAACCTTTACAGTTCAACTACTTTCACGACCAGCATGAAGCAAAAATACTTTGTTTGAACTAAAGTTATTTTTAGTTTCCTATCAAAGTTTTACTTCGTGGTTTCAAAAGAACATCGCATTTGAATTGTGTATATATTTAAACGCTTGTTAACATTATACTTGGCAATTAAACGACTCATTATTATAGTATTCAGAACTCGTGTAGTTTTCTAATGATATGCAATGCCAAATGGTTGCTATTTCCAGTAGTACCCTCACATGTTAACCATGCGGTTGGTCTCGATCACGTTTTATAACCGTGGTTCATAATAAACGAGGGCGTTGATCATCATCGGGTGCACTTTTGTTGTGATACTTTGTATCAGTGCCATATCTTGGCCCAGCCATTAATGGGGTACTGGTGTATAAATGGGGTGCCTCCAGTTTTACCAGGTGAATAACATGAATTAGAATAAGGTCATCAAATGAAGAAAGGGTGTTGTAGATGGTCATAACATCTCCTTTTCACGTTCCATTCCCCTCCCACTTTCGTCTTCCTTTAGTTCTTACACACTTCTGCAATTCGTTTTTGTTGGGGGGGGGGGGGGGCGTTGGGTACCACTAACAGGGCCCCCCCCAATACCTGCACTTCTTCTTCATACAATTTCGATAAATGTACATTTATACTACAATTTTCATTCCAGCTTCGACTTTACATGAATACTCCTCAAATAAACAATTCCTTTTAATTAAGGAACTCTTATTATTCAACCAGCCTCATTCATGTCAAAAACATATCAGGCCCATTATTCTAAGTTTTGTAAGAGCAAAATAATAGAGACTTGAATATAGAATTAATCACTGTTTGAGTATTGTGTAGGCCTAATAGCATTTTATGGCATGAAAATTACAAGAAACCACCTCACTAATCACATCATTATGAGGAGACGGTTACTCGAACAATGGTATTTTTTAACATTTTCGGGGTGAGGGGGCTGTAGCCCCTGCATGCCCCCTTAGCCCTCCGCCTCATACGCATACTGTATAATTTTTTTGTTAAGGATTTTTGGAAATATATTGTTGCTATTTTACCCGATATCGCAAACAGGGAATATAATCTAGTCTTTAAATAAACATTTCGAAGAACATAAACCAGACAAATATTGAATAGATTTATCACCAAACTATATCAGCAAAAAAACTAAACTTAAGTTATTAATTTGCATGATTTCATGTAAATTATATATATATAAAAATTGCGGCCAAACCAGTTACAAACTATATGATAGAAATGTTAGAGGAATGCATATTATTGGTAATGTATTTCAGGCAAACGATTTTTTAATTTTTTATTGATCATGAATGATGGTTATTAATAGTTGTTTTTCACAGAATGCCCTCACATGTTTCTAATGTGTTTTTTCTTCTCTGTCACGTTTTATGTATGTGCTTAGGCCCATCGTCCTAATGGAGTTTGTTATGACCCTGGCTCTATTCCAAAAGCTGGTAAAATTATATTCAATATCTTGAAATTGTATTCATTATCTTTATTGAGAGTCATACTGATTCATAGACTTGATGATGCTAGAAATGTAATATTCATTCTGTTGCTTCTTTCTGATAAAATATATAGATGACACGATCGCAAAGGCTTTCTAGTAATCAACTCATGGGCAGTTTCAAAACTGTATGTTATTACCTACATAATAATCATGCTCGTATAATTTAGCATTATCATTGTGATGTTCACACATCTTAAAAGGCGAAGGACTGGGCTTATCAAAATTGCTTAAAGCTCATTTCCCAAAAGTCTTTGTAATCGTACTAAATTATCCTTCTGATAAGTTCTTAAGTTGACCTCAAGCTCTCACATTGATCATAATCTATGTTGATAGATGCACATTAAATGACCTCTGTGTGTTTGTTTTCGTTTCACATTCAATTTCACTTAAAAGCAATTATATTTTATTGTGAATATTGAGGAAATGTATTTGTAAAAGTGTTGGCAGTGTTGAATATTCACTATTAATAATATATTCGAATTGCCTGATACCTTAGACATAATTATATAAAGATCTCTCCTTATATAATCGTAAACTTGTTTAGTTGACCTCTTATCTGTTATTCCTGAGAACTAACATTGAATTATCTTGTCTCATTCGCTGCTGATCATAAATAATTCTTCTCCTAACCTTACCATCGCCACATATTTCATATAATGCATGATAAAACATTCGATTACCACGAGATAGAAAAAAGCGAGGAACCCCCATCATAAACATGACAGTTGCCAGAATACAACACAATCTACTTCCAAATAATTATAATCATCACTATTGTATGACAGAAAGACCGTCAGTACATTCCCTTCGATAAAACACATCATCCTCTATGACTTTATTACCATGCATTTTTACTCTTTACTAACTTTAAAATGACGTCATACGAATACCGACCAATCACCGACGCATTCCCCAACTCCGATCCTAAATGAAAGTTTTATGCGTAGCAATAGCATATTTCGACATTACTGAATTCACTTTCACCAACTTTTTTTCATCATCAACCGCGCTGTCGGATAGATCGTACACACACACACACGCACGCACGCACACACACGGAGATTGTATACACTCGAAGGAGCCATTCTGTCATTCGTCATAATATTTCGCACCTCTGCGAACATCATAATTTGACGTTTCGCTCTGTAGGAACGGTCGCACGTGTGAGGTGGAAGTCAAGTTCATTATCAAAGCACGAATAACTCACTCTCTCCTTCATTCACTCAATATTCGCATTCAGAGTCGCAGAGGATTCAAGCATTACACTGAAGAACTTACAAGGATTGATACTTTGTTAACTTCGCAATAAATGTACTTTGAAGCTGAAATCTATTTTTGTACATGTAGTTGATCTGTCGCCCTTTTATCATTACTTTTCGATCCCGTGTGCATCTCGTGCGATCATCATTCGGAAGACCTAATATTTTGACATTATTTCATGATAAAGAATTATGCTATGTTATGTTATCTGCTCTGCATATAAGGGTCGTGAGTTTAGATTATCAGCTATACCCATGGATATATGAACGCGATTGACTTTTTCTCAATTTTTTTTTCAGTGGAGCGGCAGGAAAGGAAAGTTCTTAAAATTTGTTAACTTGTTTGTAACTCGTATCGGCTATTTTTTCGTCTGCGTGTACGGTCGCACTTCTTAAGGTGAGCAGGCAGTACCTGCTATCGTCTTCATTCAAGAGACAAACTTTCCCAGGGTCAAAAGCAAGCTACTTCATCCGATCAATTGAATTCTGGAGTTGGGACAGTTGACTGGTTTTGCCTTTTCTCTCTTCCACCTAGCTCTTCCCTCCCGCTTCCGTCAATCCGTCGCTCTCAATCGCACCGAAGCCAGGATAAAAAGCCGTGCGTGCAAAGCGTAGTGAGGCATATCAGTACGGGACGCCGCAGGGAGCAGAAGCCTAAAATATTTCGCTCCTCTCTCTCTCTCTTACTAAATACCCATGTCTCCCATGTCTTACACATCTTACTCGCTACTTTCTTTGAACAGACTTCAGTGACATGTATACGTGTTTAACTGCTTCAAGTGTTTGTTAGATTGCTTATCCGCAGGATTGGACAGACCATCAAGGCATTTCACTTGTAATTTGTGTGTTTGTCTACTTGGAAATTCTTTCAGTCTGAAGGACCATGTACCGTGCCGTAATTTACACCATCTTGGTGGGCCTGGTGTGCCTGGACAGCCTGGTTGAGCACGGAGTCGAAGCTCGCAGGAATGGAAGAAAGAGGAACAGGAATCCTGGAGCAGGGGATGTTGTATCTGTATCCGGTGGTGATGTTGTCAAGGTGAGACCGACGCCAAGAAGGCCTCAGATTCCACTCAAAGCCGAGGTACAGCCCCCACATTCAAGAGGTGTTCCAGGTAAGTCCCACAGTCTAGTATCCTAAACCTAACCCTAGCCCTAAGCCTGTCTACCTTTTTACAACATAGTGGGCCTAACAAGTTGCCAACCCAGCACTGTTGTGTTTTATTGCACCTTTGGCATGGTTATTGTCAGTTATAGCCCTCTACCATTGATTATGATTAGTACTTACTTAAAGAAACACCATCAGTCTTAATCGTTCCACATCCTGAAATATGTCTTTCCACCTGTTGCCAGAGCTTAAGGATTAAGCCTTCTTTTTATGAATATTATTGTTATGCAACCTGAGACAAGAATAAACAATTTGTATCGCCAGGATCTAATTTTCCTCAAACCAATTCCAAGTTGATTAAACTAATTTAGTCACGGTGCTTTGGCCAGAAGTTCCTTTCAGATTTTAGACCATGATAAAAATCAAATCATCTCGCATATTTACAAGTTAAATCCAAATCATCCTCACAAAAATATTTGTATACAATTTTTTTACCATTTACGCAAGCATGCCTTGAATATTTGCTCGAGTGCTATAAAATTATGAAAAAGTATCCCGGTTACAGATGGTTATCAGTAGCGTCATTTAGAACAGTTCTGATTACTGATAATAGGAACCCGAAATCGTTTTGGGTCAGGTAGCTTCTTTCCCTTTTTCAGTCTATGAAGGGCCACAGACAAACAATTGGTTTGGAAAGAGACGAACAAAGAATGCGGCACTCACAAATATTCATCACAGAATTTCCTCCTTTTCTGGGGGTCTGATAAAAAGTCATAATCAAGCTATGATAAAGGATTCGAGAGAAATGATTCCCATAGTCATGTGTGTATGGTGGAATTCCTGTTTAAAGAAGCGACTAATGTATCTATTGACGTGTGAGAATGCAGGGAAGCCTGCTAAATGAGTAATGGTTGTGTCAGCGAGGCGCAATGCGAAATAAGTGGGTTTATAGCATTCATAAATTAGTCAGTTGTAGATCATGAACTATCAGTAAATAACATATAACAGAGAGGAAAGAAGAGAGAGAGAGAGAGAGAGAGAGGGGGGGGGTAGAAATGAAATACTAACACGAACTGTGACCGCAGCGATGGGAAATATAGTTATTAATAACTGTTCACCGACTGTCAATGTGACCCGAAAATAAGGTTAAAATGAATGATTAGATTCGGGATAAGAATACAAAAGTTGCCATCCATATCAACCGCAAGATGCGCCCGATGATTCCCTAAAGAATCTAGGAAAAAATCAAAGAAAAAGGATGAGCAAAGATATTACTGGGGACAGATAATGGTCCGCTTAGATACACCAATAACTAGTTAGTTGATCGTAATCGCTACCAAAAAGAGAAATGCAGCAATATTAAATTTAGAGGTGACTTTACAACCACTCGCTCTTGTGTTCTCCACCGCAAACTCAACGAAAGATGTTCATGAAAACTAATCATCTGATCAAAATTGAAAGATCTAGCTTACCGAATATATTGTTTTCTTCTTCTTATATTCCTAAAATCGATATTTAGAAGTTGGTAAAGTTGGAGTTCAGAACTGTCATAATTTTGTCGGTAACAAAGAGATATAAATAGAAACACGTCTAACTATTGAGGTATAGTGAATGTATATGAGTTGCATCTTCCTAAAGGGGGTAATTTGTTTTGTAGGGGTGCAAAATTGGGCTCAATGTCAACGACTGGTAGTGCAATTACAAGTTGACGCCGAGGCTATGCGTAATTCGAGCAATTTGTCGCGTCAAAAATATCACTTTGTCGAAATAAATTTGATAAGGAAAACTTATGGTACCGAGCAAGGGGATAACCACTTAGTGGTATAGTTCAATTATGACTTGTGTACACTTTCATAATATACCGTTGTTTTCATCGCGTGTGTAAAGCTCATGATTTGCTGATATATTTTGAGTATTTTGTATATATAATCAAAGTCACGTATACTCTTCTTAGATATATCGAGTTTGTTGTAATATTTTACACTAACGCATATTAAACAAATTGAAACAAAAAGAATAGATATAAATATGACCAAATGATATTATGTGCTAATTATCTTCAAAAAAATCAAGAACATGAGTAGAAACCAAAGGGTCATACTTGAAAGAGTACACGACTGAGTTGTTGAGCAAAACATTTTAAGGTCAACGTAGAAATGCGTTCAGATACCAGCAGAAGTAGGTACGATGTCTCATTCTATAAAAGGCATGGAATAAGAATAGGCCTACTTATGAAACTGTGTAAACAATGTTTGCTTCAATCAAAAGTGTTTTCCTTAATCTTGTACGAATGTATAGTTCAGCGGTGTAATTTCTTTGAAATAACTCAGAATTTGTGACTATATATACTACATGATTTAGCAAATACCTATGCAATACTGCGAGCACATGTAAAACAGATTGAAATTAAAAATATTATTACTAACCGTTTTGTCAAAAAGCATCAATTGGAAATACACGAGTCATGTACAAAATCCAACTAACGTTCCTTTAGATCACCATTCTCACCGATTCGTCATCTTGACCAATAATTTCATCTGTTTGATAAACGTTCATCATCAACATGTACATTATTTTATGCAATCCAATTTCCGCCTGTCGGCTCGCACACAGAAACCCACACAAAAGAAAGTCATCACGGTACAGCTTCATCACGGATATATTTGTCTCATAATGATGGTATATAAATGTATACTATCAAAGTTGAACTTGTGGTCAAGTGATGTATTACACCGTAAATAATATGACTTGACTTTAGCGGCGTTGATGAATTGAAAAATATAGCCCTAATCTTGAGATTGACAAATCATGAATGGGGACAGAAAAAGGGGACATTTTAATGTTTATTAAATTGAGAAATTGACACGTTAAACAAGAGTGCAAGGCAACTCAACCGGGAAATTGGAATAAGTAATTCTCATAGATCAGACAAGTTTCATTTATTGTTCTTTAATCATATCTTGTATAATTTCCAATACTTATTAAATCTTTACTTAGATTTTATATCTCGCTCTCTTTCTTGACAGCGTATACAACGATACCACTATAATATATGTCGTGTGGCAGAACATGATATTTCCATCGGAGAAAATGGGGGCGGACTAGCTGGCCTTTGCCTTAATGTGACGGTTCAGGTTGAAAATCAGTTCTGACAGGTGTAGAAAGTGACCAATTTGCGCCTCGACCGAATCTGGATTGCACTAAGACGCCGACAGGGCTCAAACCCCAATATAACCCCCTTCCTGTTCTCTTATCAGCCACAACTTTTTATTTTAAATCCGAAAAATTCACCCCCTCTGCATTTCTCACTCATTTTGTACTCCTTCATTAATATCCCCGTGCTACTGCACACCGGTAGCGTCAGAACGACACCTAACTAACTTGACGGGGTGTAGGAGCTAGTGGTGATTGGATTTAGCCCAACTAGCACGTTTCTATTTGACGTTTCTATTTTTTGACCTTCATGTTGGACCATCTAAAAATTTGAATACACCGTTTTTTGTATCTGATAATGAACCGATCGAGGTACTGCATGCTAGAAATACATATAAATCATACTTTTTAGATGTTTCTAGATAATTTCATGTTTATCTGATTTATTACAATCCGCAACGGTCGTTATGATTATGATATCATGTCATAAAAGAATGGGGAATTTGCAAAGGATATAGTCGGAATTTAAAAAAACTTTCTTTGGAAAATCTAGATTTTTTAAAAATAGATCCAAAGAATCGGGTAAATTGAATCGGAACTCTATCTATATTTGACAATGTTGGATGGTCTTTAGAAGTTTTGCCGAAAAACCATACATTTTTTAAAGCAACAACATAAAACACAGATTTTTATCACATTTTCATTAGATATGATTCATGTTAAATGTAGTGGAATATTAGTCTCTGGTAAAGTGCATGCAAAGTCAACGAAGTGTTCAGAGACAAGTAGCAGACAACCTTATTACAGGCATTCAAATCTCAGACAAAAGCTTCGTCGCAGTCCGTATTTCTTGCTCGATAAATTTATCGCTTTTCTTTTGAAAGAAGGTGTTTGATAGCTGCCATTGATGAATGATTCAATTCCGTCTTGGCAGCTGCACACGACTCTATTATCATCCCATAGATAATCTACTTTATTGTCCTTTCACGACTAATCATCGAGTCTATACGATTTGATGACCGAATGCGGTCGAACAATGCCGAGCGGTGTGACGAACAATGCCGAGCGGGCCGCTAACAATAGGCGGGAAAAGTCGATCAATTTGTACGACTCAATAAATCTGAAAGGGGGAAATTAGATTCGGCGTGACAAAAGGAAGTGATTTCTTACTTGTATTCAGCTGAGATTTCACTGTCGGGGAGCGTGTAACAATGAAAAAAAGTAACAGACTAGGTCGTATCATTGTTAATTAATTATTGGTATCAGCCGCAATTATCAAACCTGTGAAAGAGTACCTGACGGTGTTATCACTCTAGCTGTCTCATTCTAAGATAAATCCAATCCTTTTTCATAGCGAGAGTTCAATAAGTCGTAAAGAGAAAAGAGGTTACAATAACTTTGGTCTTACTGTTTGAGAAGTACCGTAGGGTTATGACGAAAATGTACAACGCAAAACGCAATACAAACTAGTGGGCCAAAATGAGAGGAGTTTAGAACGGATCATGGGAGTAATATATGAATGCTTTTCTCCTTTTTGTGCATTTAGATTAATAATGAAAACTTCGTACTGAAATCCACACACAGATGATATATCATATCCCCATTATTGAGGTACATGGGATCGCCTGGGCTCTAGCTATATACACATTAAAAAAATATATAGACAGGGCATGAGTGAAGCAGGGGTCAAAAGGGTGCCGAAATCGAACGTGCCTTTATTTCGGGCGACACACTTCCTAGTGACACGGCCAATTTGTTCTTGCAATTTATCAATTATTCACCTACCCTATCCTTACTGCAACCAGTCCTACGACTGCACATACCATTATAGTGTGAACATTCTCAGGAATGAGGTTCACACGACAGTCTGGTAACTTAAATTTATGTCTTGGTTTTAAACTTTCGAAGTTATCATGCATCGTTGTTAGTGGATCGTTAATTACAACTTCGAGGCTTCACTAACCTCAAGTTGAAAACTACGACGATACCGTGTTAACGTAGCAAGTTAAGGCCAAGTTAAGCTGAGTGTGCATATTTATCATGGAAAAAGAAAGCAATCTCTATTAGAACCTCGTCATCCCGAGGTTCGTTAGATGTTTTACGACATTTTCCCACGTCCACGGATGGGTTGAAATATGATTTCATTTTCTTTTGCCCAGGTATGGAACAGTTCTTGTGATGTGGTGGAAGTTATTGCTTAGTCTTGGCCGAATGATTTTTCTAATTTCTGGTGTTGGCCTTTGTAAAAAGGTAGGGCTGCGGCTTTTGGGTTGATTTATCGCGGCCATGAAGGCGTGGATAAGCCAACAAGTCACGCCTTGCATCCGCCATTGTTCCAAACTTCCAAAGTGTAGGTAGTGGACTTGGCTTGTCTGTAACTCTTTTAAATTGAAGTATAGTGGAATAATGATAGATCTGAGACTAAAATTGGTCATTCACTTCTATATCTTAATATTTGATTGACTCTTGAGGGAATAGACTGGAATTTATATTGGCTTTTCTCTTTCAATGCTTGCATGATATGGAATGTCTTTGAAAGATATCGAAACGGATGTTTATTTGATGGAATTCAGAATAAAGAGACGGTCGAAAGAAAAATTAAAGATGTGTAATACAAATAATGTATGTTAATTTCAATCCCTTTATTTTTTCGAGTAGATAAGATAAAGGATATATTTGAAAGGATTTTGAAAATGTCATAAAGTAATTTATAGTTCAAATTGAGGTCTCGGGAATGCTGGAAACGCTAGAAGATAAAGAGAGGAGGCAAATATTGGACAGAAGAAGTCAGAGGGTACTGAAGGTTTGAGATAGAACGACCAAAGGAAGGCTATTACATACAAACGGGAATGATAATTGATTTTTTTTTAAAATAAAATAAAGCACATGAATTGATCATTGACTTAAAGAACTGGAAGAACAAGAATGCGATAAACCACAAATTTCATTTTTTTTTAATCGAAAGCATAATTCGACAATTGAAAGAAGCATATTCCAGGTCCTATAAGGCGCACATATGCTTTTTCAAAAGAAGACCTTCATTAGAATACATGGGTTCGTTGAATCCCCAGAGACAAATCTTTAAACGTCTAAACCAGAAACAAATCTCAGTTATTTAAGGTACAGACAAATGAATAAAAGAACAACGTTCTGGAAGGACACTTCCTTTAGAATCTTTCACAAGTTTGCAAATCTTGTTTTAGTTATGCCAGATTCGTGGGGATTAAGAAAGAAAAGAAAAGCTCTCCTGGCGCTATATTCTGTGTTAGAAATTACCCATTCACATCGCACGGCGCCAGTGTGTAAGGACAAAAGTTGTAGTACAGTTTGACTGTTTACGATATCATGTTCTTAATGTCAAAGAATATTTATTATTTTGTTTATTTTGTTATGAAGTAATAATCGTCTAGATCATCGTTTAGAGACCCCTTATGTATATCCTCTCCACAATTACCAATAAAGCCCGAAAATAAATTAATAATTATCGTTCGAAATTGTTCTTTGACTCTAAATCGACCACAATTTACACTACTTTTTTTATCAACGTCTGTCATGCATGAATTCTAAAATATTTTTTCAGTTTTGAAATCAGATAAGATGACTATCTTGTCATGTCATCATGGCTATCTGTATGGATAGATCTCCCGTCAAAAGACTACCGCAAAGAGCGGGACATACAACCAAACTTTGCTTTTGTAAAGTCTTTAAAAGATATAGATTTTCCCGGGTTTTCTGCTCCTGTGCTCCTACCCCTGTTTGGGCAAACCGCGGCGGCGATATTTAAGATATTATCACTCAAATTAACATTGGTTGTAAAAGCCCATGTCGCGGTGTAGTTACAATACTGGTCATATACACGGGCTATTATGTTGCCACACAATGATAGCAATGTGAATGCCCGACGATGAAAAGTCGCAAATATTTGCGATGAATGAAAGACAGATATATGTGGGTCTTCTTGCTTTTATATGGCCATGGCGTGTTTTTTTGTTGGGAAACAAATGAATAGGTGATTTTCATTCCATCTTTTGAAACGGTTTGGTCGCCGGTTGCCGTGAAAAGAAAACATCCTCGGTATGTAAATACAGATTTATATATATATGACA
>JARBES010278972.1:0-14124 GCA_030265145.1 Strongylocentrotus pallidus | reverse complement strand
GTGGATCGGGAGCCGAAAGGCCCTTGCCTTCCTCCCCCCCCCCCCCTCCTCAGCAAAAAGAGAGAGATAGAGAGAGAGAGAGAGAGAGAGAGAGGGGGGGGGGATAAAGGGAAGGAAAAAGCAAAGGAGGAGAAAAAGGGAAAGTAAATAAAGAGGAAAAAAAGAAGTTGCGATATTTCCCGACAACAAGTAGCAGACGACGGCCGGTCACGTGGGCGCTTCACCAGGTGTTGAAGAAACAAAACGACCTAACAGAAGGGTGTTTCAACTTACAAGCATTAATTGCGTCAAGATTTCCAGGAACGGAGACGGAACGGTACGTATATATGATATATCTATCTAATATGTACTGATGGTGATAGGCCTATATGGTAGAGTCCTTTCATTTTGATCGTGTAGTAAATTAATTTTGTAAAATATAAAATGTAATACAGCATTACTAAACAAACAAAATTGGGAGGGTGGATCAGGCGGAGATAGCAAGGCCTTGACTCAGCCCCGCCTAGACCTATACAGCGTGAGTTATATTAAAAAAATAAATTAAACAAATTAGGGAGGGGAAATCCATTTTCGAACACAGGTTTCTTACAGACCGCGAATAAATTGCTTTGTCCAGTAATTTGTAGAGAATGTAATGTTCTGTCGTGGGTTTATTACTCAAAATTATAGTCACAGGTGACTGTGCAATGGAATTCCCCCAAAACATGTCACATTTTGTGATTCTGGATCCTGTCCTAATCTGCATAATTGTTAGTTCAATAACATTAGTCTACTATCGATCATCATCATTTACCTACATTAAAACACTATTTCTTGTTGGAATATTACTTTATAAAGTTTTTCCTAGATTATTAGAACTATTTGATTTGATATATTTTTCCACTCAAATATCCACGATTTAAAATGACATGTATAAACCATATAGTATTACAATATATAATAGAACAAATGAATTATAAAAGTAACGACATACTGATAAGTATGTACGTAATAAAATAAGTTCAAAGAGTCCATTTAAGTTTGAGAATAAGATTATTTCATACTGCTTGATTTAACTGAGAGGGGAGAAAATAGTCATGGAAATCGTCAAAATGGCTCACATTGACAATGAATAAATAAATGGTTATAGGGAACTAAGATTTTCATTAGGCTTTGACCGTGAGAATTAGACACCCTGAAATCAAACCTTGCCTTTCGAGCGCGGCGCGCATTCTCTGGAGTCTGGAATGCAATGTACAACTTGTGCAGATGATGCTCGGTTGATTCGTATTAAAGGCTTTATAGTTGTAATTTGATAAAAAGGGCTCTTGGTTTTTATTAAGTCATTTATTTTTAACCCTATTGTTTGAAGATCACCCCAAGGACTTAAAACACATATAAATTGTATGAAATGTGGATTATTAGGACTAAACAACTATTTATTTAACAAAAATGTTTTTAATTTTACTAGTTTTCACATAAAACAGAATTGACTTCCTTTTTATTCGCTTATGAGCGACGAAGTGAAAAATAATAACATGGACTCGTTTTTGTCTCTGTTTCTAATATTTCCCGTTGTTTAAATTTCGATAACAAGTTCACTGATTTTTGGCAACCTATTTAATCGAGCAGGTGCCGATCTAATATAATTTAAGGTGTGATTTCTGCTTAGAATCTAAGATAAAGAGTGTTGGGATACCAGATAATTATAAAGATTTTTTTCTTCCTGCAGTCCTGCTATATTTTTGGTATTTTTTTTAAGTTCTGCTCTAATGATAAGTGCAATTTATATACTACTACGCCAGTTATTAGAGTATACTAGGAACGAATCAAAGTTTAATGTTTATTTCAATTATTTCTTCTTTTCCAGTTACAGCAAAGTGTGAAGACGCGTCACTGCATGCGGTTCTTTGAGTGTGAGCCCAGAACAATAGAAGATGGGGAAGCAGGTATATGACTTTCTTGGTCGCTTTTTGAAGCCCCATTCACCCATTATAACATGTACTATTTCTGTCTAAATTCAATATGATATGATGTTTATTTAAAAGGAAAACTAAATTGATTTTTATAAACGTTTACTCCCTTGAAGGTTTACTTTTACCTCAAAATGTGTATAGGTAAAAAGTCACTTTAATATGTTGCTACGTAAACGTCCCTTCACTGGCGTAATGGAGCGGGGGGGGGGGCTAGGGGGCTATATCCCTCAGAACTGTTGAAGACCCCCTCAAAAGAAAAAAAATCAAGTCGGTATTTAAGTTAATTGTATAAATGTATGGGACCACAACAGATATGACCTCCTGAATAGAAAAGTTTCCCCTAAAGTAGGGAATCGCCTCCTGTGCAGACAGTTAGGCCTGATAATGCGCCCCTCCCCCTGCGGGCCACACAACTCCATTTTGAACTCATTACATTTTTCTCCTGACAGACGAACAAGGCAAAGAAGGGCACTAAAAGGACATATCAAACGCTACTCAGGTGGGGGATAACAGTCCCGGAGTGCCCTGAAAGTACTAAACGCGGGAGGAGAAGTACGTCTGACGAAGGTGCGTTTTGAAAGCAATCGTTGTATACTGTAAACATGTTAAAAGGGATACGGTCTTATATTGTCATGAAGTTAAAGATAAAGACCGGTAGTGGTAAAATTGCGGTTAAAGGGTTTTGGGTGCAAAATATTCATTCAATATTGTTTAAATATTGCCTTCAGATCGAGGTTGGACAATAGTTCAACCTAAATTCGCGAAAAAGCAGAAATATATGCCCAAATGTTCAATGTTGAAGTGCATTCGCGATATCTATCCAGGCTGGATCGATATGATAATTTACCAAAAATATCAACTAGTAGGCGGTTTCCCGGCACAATTTTTATCATCATGTATTAGCCAAAACATATTCTTTAACATGATTTGTAATAAGAGCTTCAATTTCATTGTTTTTAGAGGGGGCGTTTCCAAAACTGGTCTATACCTTTAACAGGGCTGAACATATTACAGTATCATTGCACTTAAATTTAATTATTGAAACATGAAAAACCAAATGTTTTATTAGAAAGTTTTGTTTATGAATAATGAATTCAAAGTTATTCTTTTCCAATGCAATGATTTACAGATTCATCAATTGCACATGCTCTAGCAGCTTCGGCTTCAAAAGCTCGGGACAAGGAGTATGAAAGCCTTCAATTTCACGAGACGTTGTTGAGAAACCTCGAGACTCTGGGCATGGAAGTTCGATGCGATGTTCCCAGTGACGGCAACTGCTTCTACCACACCGTTGTCGATCAAATTGCCAGGCTGGGAATGCGACCTGGAACTAACTGTACGGCTGTTTCACTGAGGAGAGAAGTAGTCGCGTTTATGTCTAGTTTAGTAAGTAAATGAGTTGACCACTCAGATCACTTACATATTCAAATCAAGGGCGTAGTCATCCTGGTAGCTATGATGACTTAATGAGTAATTAGATGCAGGTCTTATTAGATGGGACGGAATATCTGAAAGCAGGTGTAAAAGTGGTATAAAGAGAGAACACCCGGGTGGTAAAAAACGTTAAAGATAATAGAACGAACTTGCGTGACATAGCTTCCATTTTGTTAAGGGGCAGTGGGTACCCTTTTACGCAAGATTGGCGTTTGTCATGGACAGCCTGGTCATGGAAGTACTAGAAGCTTTGTGCTTTTTCAATAATTCACAGAACACTTTGAATTATTATTATGACTATATTACAAATTGAATCTTTATCATTAACTGTTAATCATAGGAATCGGATGAGAATGATCCTCTTGCCCCACACATCAACCGAAGGTTTCTGGTGTCCTCTGCCAGAAATGGGGAGTGGGCAGACCATGTAGTAATTCAAGCTCTTGCGAGGATGCTGAAGAGAGACATCTGGGTCGTGACAAGTGAACGATCCAAAACAGATGCAGGGCGTCTAATAGAGAAAATTGAAAGTGGTTTCAATGGTGATCCGATCCTGGTAGGCCATGTTGGACAGCTCCACTACATTAGTTTAGGTAAGTAGCCACCAGGTAGTTACAGTCATGATCATTCGCGTTAAAATTTAAATTAGTTGGTTAATAAATCTTTGTAGTATACATAATGATAAAGTCCACGAATTGGAACAACAATTAATAAAACAAAAATAAATGATGAAATGCATTAATTGCCAAAAATGGCGAGCGTCAGTTCAACTAAGTAACTAATCAATCTCTCATTTACCCATTTTCTTTTGCATGTGTAATTTCATGAGAGTTATCAGATGTTGTTTATTATATGAGTTCATTAAATTATTTATTTATAAAAATTAAAAAGCACCTTGTTTAGTTTTATGTTTACAACATTTTTTATACGTTCTACATTTGTATAGACCGTAAGGGCCCTTCAGCACCTGTCAGTGTCAGCCCACCGCATGCCCAAGAAGATGATACGGAGGCTGAACAAGTAGAAAGAGGTGTGATTGCCAATGAAAACAGTAAATATTGCATTTGAATTTCTTATCAGGCGACAAATTATTCAAACGTCTCTATACAATGCTACACTTTCCTTAAACATCAAATGGCTACATACGCTATCGAAAAGAAAACAAATCCACAATAGCACAAGTTGCGATTGAATTTCATTCGGTCAAGCAGTAAATCGATCCACAGTTCGTTGCGTAAAAAATACTAATACTGGTTCAATAACTTCAATTGATGCCTTCATATTACACAATATTCTTGACCTACTGAATGTAGGCTCTACCCACCACTACACTCTGCCTTTCGGTCTAAATTTGCCTTATTTTTTAAAGGAAATGCACGGTGTTTTACATGATTAGGACATAGCTTACACCCACTTACGACTCGTTTTGATGTGCTTAATGATGATTAAATGAGAGTTGTTTCCATTTGCCATGGTTGCAACACTAACAGTTACATACTTTAATCATGTTATTTATGTTCCTTTCTCTCCAGTGCTTGAACAAGCCGATGAATCGGAAGCCGAAGACGTACTGACACAGGAACATGATGAGGATACTCCATCGCACGAATCATGTAGGGATATGGACGATTCTGTAACGAGCCCGGTCGCAGACTCTTCAATTCCATGCTCTTCACCCAAAGAAAGACCAGGTAAGTCAATTAAGTATCAAGAGTTGAAGACCTCGCTAATAACCAGTGCTCGTGTTATGGTTAAAGTTATTACAACAAAAGTTGATTTCACAATCTGTGGCGCATACGGGATGCATGCGTAGTAAGGGTGACGGTATCAGGAGATGTACCGTTACTAACTATATTATTTGTCAAAAGCGCATTCCGATACAAAATGAAATGATAAATCATATTTGCCAAACGATTCTTTCTTTCATTTTGATATTTTTGTTTGCCTTTTTCACAAAAGGCAAATCAGAATTATCAGGTAATATTAGGCCTAGGTAATACATAATACTATGGTTTGATTTAGAACCGGCAGATTCGGCCAGAAAGCGCAATCGACAGTCTTCTTTAGATGCGTTCTTCCATGGCCAATCAGAAGACCCAGAAGAAGACACACTGGCAGAAGAGGAGCTGAACTCTGAAGCCGTGGAACCAAACTCGGAGCCTGAGGAACCACCGAGACAAGGTGTCGAGGCTGTTGGAAGTAGGCACAACTTCATTTTTGAAATGCTAGTTTGTTGAGAAATAGCACCGTCCACATAAATAATTACATTTATTCGTCTTGTTAATAACAAAAAACAATAGTATGTAAGAAAAGAGTTCGAGTGAAGTCATATTCTGTAAACATGCAAATAATTATTATTACTTGCATAGCTCTTAATATCTTATTTTAATATCGAATGTGTATTGGACAGAGGTGCATTTAAGGGTAGATGGATAGTCAGCAATACTGATGTGACAGATAGATGTTTGACTTGTACAGCTCAATATCATACGATAATGCATTAGCTTATCCTTGTTTATAAATGTATCTCTTTCTTTTGATTATTTGTCTTTCAGGATTCGATGTGGGAAATTATATAGGAAAAAAGTTTTCCCGACAAGAGAAGTACGAAGCACTTCAGAATGTGGTGACTCCAGGGCCTCATTTTGACTTCCCAGTTAAAACGTACGCACTGAAGAATGGGAAGAGTAGGAAAAGGTGAATATAAACAATCTTTTCCCTGTCTTCTTTAAAAAAAAAGTTCTTCTTTGTGAATTATCTCTTTCCCTACCCCCTTCTTTGTGTTCACATTCGAACATCTAAATGCCAATACATTGATCTTTTCAGGAGTTTCCAACATCAATGGCTCACGAGGTTTCCTGGCCTGGCTTACTCCCCCAGTCAAGATGGTGCATACTGCGTAGATTGTGTGCTGTTTGTAACAGATCCCCAAAGACATGGTGTGCTGGTGAATAAGCCATTCAAAGGATGGAAAGATGCCATCTCCACCCTTGAAAATCATTTCAATAACGTAAGGACGGATCCAACTAAAAGAGCCAGGGGTAACGAAACCCACAAGAAGTGCAGCGCCATATCCCTTGAACTGAGACGAGTACTCAGCAATGAACAGGTGAGTTTGATGGTGAAAATTCCACATTGTCTCTCGTACAAATAGTATGGTATACTAATTTGAATGGTGTTAAGTTTCGAGGCGCAATTGGGAATTTAGTGATATAAGCGCCTGCATTGTTATAATCATGATCTATCATGTATGTGCTGTTGTTTATCTTTAACCAGATACATGGTATTCATTAACAGGTACCGGTGGATGACCTGATTAGGGCTAGAGGGCAGGAGCAGTTCACGAACAACACGAAATCATTGGAGTCCATAGTGGACACTCTACTTTTTTGTGGACGACAGGGCCTGCCACTCCGAGGTCACAGAGATGACACCAGGTACCTGGACGACAAGCACAACAACCCAGGAAACTTCATTGAACTTCTGAAGTTTAGGTATATATATATATATATGCGTTTAGTGAGAGCATAATTATCTCTGCATACTAATTAGAACCGTTATTGGTGAAGGTGAACTTTGTTTCTTTTTTTGTTTGGCAAATTACCAGTAGCAATATACTCACTCTATTTTCCTTAATATTCTTTTTTTTCTTCAGAGTTCAGTCTGGTGATGATAATCTTAGAGATCATTTTGCAAAGTGTCAAGCAAATGCAACTTACAGATCGAAATCAACGCAGGCAGAATTGATTGAAATCATCGGGAATCAAATCAGAGATGCAGTGATTAAACAATGCAAATATCAGGGAGCGTCGTCTGTCGAAGAAAAGGGCTATTTCAGTGTGATTGCTGATGAGCTGCAGGACTGCTCTAACAAGGAGCAGTTAAGCTTGTCCATACGTTACATCACAGGTGAAGGAGGTAAGTTAGTTTTATATTGCATTTGCATTTTACAGCTGAACAAATTTTCCGTTTGGAAATTATAAATCAGATCATATTTTATATCTTTGATATATAGAGCTTTTAAGCCAATAAAACTTACGGATGAAAAACTCTTCAAAGGTAAAATGAAAGCATACGGACAAAAAAGGTGCAAACACGTATCTTATATTTAATTTTCTATTTCAGATGGGATCAAAGTAAGAGAAGACGTTTTGGGTTTCGTGGATGTAACCGGCCGTGTCACGGGGGAGGATCTCGCCGCAACTATTGTTAAGAGCTTGACAGACATGACTCTTGATGTAAGGAAAATGCGGGGACAGTGCTACGACGGAGCAGGTATGGCACTAGTTATAGACATAATACTGTTATTATTTTCATCACTTAATGATATCTAAATATTTCTCCTATCAATACTGTCATCAATCCACATCCTCTATAAATTACATCATGTGATACGCCAAATCTGTTCCTGCGCGTGGGCGGTTATGTAATTTGGTGCGTATATGACTATGACACGTCAAGATTTAAAGGAAGTTAGCCTTTATTTCTGTATTTCAATGACTGAATGACGTACAGTCGTACACAATATATTCCTAGCTCTTTAGTATAATTGTGGATATTTTCTTTTCAGCTGCCAAGCCTGTAAAATCACAACTTAAATGTAATAACACGCGGTGCTCGTCCTATTATTGTATTATAGAGTGAATAAAGCAAAAGCCTTATTAAAAGAAAAGAAGTGTCAATGAGGCTGGTGTCAATAGATGTGCTTGAATTTGTTTATTCATACATTTTAATTTACTTTTTCTTATTCCACGCTTACGTTTTATAACTACATCCAAACTCAGCACAGGCCTGCAACAGCATAATTATGTGAAATTTCTTTGTTAAAAGATTTGTGAACACTTTTACAGGAAATATGGCTGGGTCCGAGAGAGGAGCAGGTCCTAGGATCGAAAGGGATTACCCCAAAGCACCTTTCTTCTGGTGCGCTGTTCACCAGCTGAACAGAACGCTTGTGAAGCCTTGTCAAATCCCAATTGTGCGGAACATGATGGCAACAACAGATAAGGTAAGCACACTTTAATCGTCAGTTTAGTTTGTATCCCTTAGACAATCACCCCCCCCCCCCCTTCCGGAAAATTACCCCCGAGGACAATGACCCCCGCAAAGTTACCCCCGTGGGCAAATCCTCCCCCCAGAATCAAATTTAAATTCAAATTCAAATTCAAACTTTATTGATTTCAATCCAAACAGATAGGATCATTCTCAATGTTTTTACATTGGATAACATTTTTCGAAGTTATTGTGTAACATAGATAATAATGAGTGTAAGTAGAGTGAAGATAACAATGACCAGGAGTGACACAAATTAACGTACTACTGCATGTCTCACCTGAAATATAATACAGGGATGAGAATAAATTATATTACTCGTAATACTTCATACAATTTTTCCCCTTTTCTTTTCAAATAAAAGGAAGAAAACAAGATATAAATATATATACTACATATATCTTTTATGATTACCAAATTTAGATGATCCCGGAAAATTTCCCCACCCGATGAGAATTACACCCCCTCCCCCTGAAAATCAGCCATGGGTCCCCTCCCCTTTTCGTTAAGGGAAGGGAAAATCCAGCCTGATAGTAAGTTGTTTTTCATAAAAGTAATTTTTTTCGGGAGGTAATTGTCCTCGGGGGTAATTTTTAGGGGGGGGGGTGGTAATTCTCCTTGTGTTTGGGTGTGGTTTCCGGGGTTGATTGTCCGGGGGTGGTTTCCCAGAGGGCGATTGTCCTATAACCAGTTTAGTTTCGTTTATTTGCTTAATGAATTAATGTTAATTGCAAAAATAATTCATGCCGTTGGCGTTAATAGATATTGCATAAAGTTAAATTTTAACTTGTACTAAATATAATATCCGATTGGATTTTACGACTATAGCTAGAAGAATTTATCATACCGTGGTCATAACCCATTCGTGTCACATTCTTACGCCTTTTTACAGAAAATGTAGCATTCAGTGACTCAATGTATGTACAAAACAGCCTAGTACAAAGTTTACACTCAGCTCAAATATCCCTATGCAGGTTGTGCACTTCTTCAATGTATCATCAAAGAGAAACAAGAAATTGGAAGAGATCATTCTAAAAGATGAAGCAGATGCCGCCGAACCAACGGAAAGGAGGAGACACAAGCTGAAGGAAGTGTGCCAAACGCGATGGGTAGAGAGACATGACGCCTATGAAGTTTTCATCGCACTGTATCCAAAGGTAATTTATTTTTAGTTTAACTTTCATCGAGGCTTGAGTTCATCAATGATCATTTATCTTCATTTCAGGCATAATGGTGATCATACTAAAATGTACTATGGAGTATCAGAGTTTGCTCCTGACTAAGTTATAATTTTACTCGTTACAGGTCGTTGACGCCCTGACAGCTATTTCGTCTGACTTCAACAGTGCCGACACAGGTGCAGACGCAACAGCTCTACTGGCAGCAGTGACAAGATTTGAGTTCATTGTTGCCCTCTGCATAGCTTCAGATATAACTGGCTACTTAAAGGGAATCAGCGCACAGCTTCAAGGGCGGCAGCTTGACATTGCTGCTGGCTTTTCGCATGTTACGTTGGTGCAGAAGAAGTTACAGAAGGTATATTACGAACGGTATATAGTATTGCGATTTGGTCTTGTCTCTCAACTTTGATGATACAGTGAATAAGTGGACAACGTGTATTTAAAAAAATACATGTACATTCAGCTATTCAAGCTAAAAGTAAACTGTGTAAATACATTGCGTCCGAAGGTCAATGAATGGTATATTTCATGTAAAAATCTGAAGAATACGCCCCGGATGCGTTACGACACACTTTTTAAATATTGAGGCGCCATACAGGCTGGCGTTATAATTAGGTCAGTTTGTAAAACAGTGGTCTCATAACAGAAAGATTCCTATATGGTTGGAAATAATAATTTAAAGCCGTATGTCCCCTGGTCGCTTACTTATAAGCATTTCATTGCTTTCTTAACAGTAATTTTAAAACAAAAAAACATTACTTCAGTCCATTTTCTCCTATTCAGTATTTGTAACTCCTGCATTGTTTATGTTCATTATTTGTTTGCAGATTAGATCGGAAGAACTAGAGAGGAAGCATCTTCAAATGTTTACCGAGGCTTGCCGCATGGCGGACAAGGTTCAGGTAAAGCCTTCAAAGCCTCGCACATGTTCACAGCAAACCCAACGAGACAACCCAGATGTCGATGCCGCGGAGGATCCTATTGCGGCATATTACCGGGTAGCACTCACCATCCCTCTCCTGGACTATCTCCTCGTTGAATTTTCATCAAGGTATGCATACTTTAAAAAAAAATCAACTATAGTCATGTAGGTTGTCTTAATTCTTTCCATACACAATTATTCAAAAATAATTATTCATCCAGTATTCATTAATAATCATCTTTTCACTTTTAGATTCAATGTGCTCAAGAAGCAAGCCGTTAACGGATTTCTCATATTGCCCGCCCTAGCAGCCCAGACTCTCCCCACCATCACGTCCTTTGATTTTTTCGAGGAGGATATCCCATATCCCAGAAGCCTTCCTCAAGAGCTCGAGCTTTGGCATGTAGGTATTGCATTAAAGAATGATAGTTAAGACCATCAACCAACCACAAAATAACTTTTGTTTCCAATTAAAAAGTGACTAATATCACACTTATACCAAGCAGGCCTGATATCAAGGGAAAGGCAAAACATGTATGATTACTTTTAAAGCAAGATTAGAGTATTATCATATTCCTAAATGTCATTGTTGTTTTGAAAACCACATCATATTGAATCTCTTTTCGTTAATTGGGAGTCACGATTGACTCCCGTAATATAGAATCATTGTTCTGTACAACTCAGCTCTGCGATGATATATCAGACAACATATTCAATGCAATTATATTCTAAATTATTTAACTTATCATTCCAATTTCAGATGTACTGGTCAGAAATAACGGAGACTGGACGTCCACAAACCGCCCTTGGCGCGTTGAAGGCTTGTGACAGATTTCGGTTTCCCAATATTTTCACCATCTTACACATACTTGTAGTTTTTCCTGTAACAAGCTCCGAAGCAGAGAGGTCCTTCAGCTGCATCAAACGACTGAAGACTCGTCTTAGATCCACAATGGGGGAGGAACGATTGAATGGTCTGGCCATGATGCTCATACATCGAGACGTTGACGTTAATGTCACACAAGTGGTTCGGGCTTTCGCCGCCGCCCATCCCAGGAAGATGCGTCTATCCTTTGTATTGGATGATCCTCGAGACAACTGGTAAGGGTTTAATCGTCGATATCATATGAGGCATATATCATATATCTCTGATAGTCTGATGAGCATAAGTTTTTCCCTCTGAAAACATATAGATGGCACGTCAACACTCTACATACGCGGCCCTGTTTTCAGCTCATTTATCGCTGCTTCTATCATCATTGTACAAGTATCATTGTACAACTGTATTTATATATTTATTTATTTATTCCTGTTTGATAACAAAAATATGAATATAAACTCATAACAGCAACAAAACAAAATGCAGAAGAAACCTATTTTGCAGGCAGAAAGAAACGCAAAAATTATCATGCATTTGCATGTACGTGTATCATTAGAATAATTCATATTGTTTTATTACATCTTGTGAAATAGTATTCATTCAAGCTTTTAGAACTTTTGGGGGGTATTTATATGAAAGAAAGCGTTTGGAACTTATAATGCACACCAGGGATGCACATGGTGCAATTTCAGGTGCAAACTACTGTGTAAAACGCCTTGTCGAATACTCGAATACTCTTTCATTCTTGTTCAACCTTTTATACAGTAGTACATTATGTGCAAGCCAACCAATTTTGTTTTTATTCATGTCAACCCCAACCTTTCTAAACGATCCGTGATCAAATATGGGAGACGCACGACCAGGCATCCATGTAGGAAATCTTCAAATGTTAATCAGTTTTATGAAAAATTAAATTGTCTGTTGCCTTACGAAAAAGGATATATTTAGTCAGGCATGAGTTCATTGGTAAAAAAAGTATTGTGTTGAAAGAGAAAAACATATTTGATGACTTTCCAAATTCCCCAATAACCAATACGATTGGAGAGTGAGTACTCGCTTTTGTTCTTCTTTAAAACTTACTCAATAAAAAAAGTATTAATAGCTGGCCCGGATTTTTCAGCCTCTCACAAAACGAAAGTAGGTGTCTCAGGCCCAGGCCCGAGGTGTCTTTCCATTTTCATGTTGATAATAATAATAATACATGAGATTTATAGAGCGCCATTATCCATTTTTAATTAAAAGCTCAATGTACTTCAAAATATAAGGGAACACAATTACCCTGATCATGACAAAGAATTGTGTACATTTACATAGTGAAAGAAAATGCAAAAATGAATGAATGTCTGTCTTCAAAACGCGAAATTGAACAAATGGGATTTAAGGTTGCTCTTAAAAGACGTTGAAGAGTCGGAGTTCTTCAGCTCCTGTAGAAGTTAACTCCACAGGCCTGGTCCGGCATGAGCAAAAGCTCGCTCCCCCAAGATTTCTTTGAAAGCGGTACGTGTAGAAGACCAGATTTGGAGGATCGGAGGGTACGTGTGGGTTGGTAGAGGTGAACTAAATAATGGTTGTGTTCAGGAGCTGTTCTGTTCATGATTTGATGAACTAAAAGAAGGATTTCGTTCTTTTACAGGCAACCAATGGAGATTTTATAAGATAGGTGTAATGTGACTATGTTTGCTTGACAGAGAAATGATGCGTGCAGCTGCGTTTTGTAGTTTTTGTAACTGTGCAATTTGTGAATTTTGTAAATTATAAAGTAGACTGTTGCCGCATTCCAGACGTGAAGAAATAAGTGAGTGGACAAGTTTCTCTGTTATTGCTCTTTGCACGCTAAGTTGTATGAGAGGTTGGAGTATCCGCCTATACAACTTTCATTGTACACAAACTACAAGTTGTCTTCCTTGGCATGTTTATTCCAAAGAACCTGTAACGTATAAATTTGTAAAAGTGATATAGTAAACAACCAGTCTTTTCACTCTGGTTCTGAAGGGTATAAACTATAAAACACAGTCTGTAATCATATTACAGGTCAATAAAGTCTATTTTTTTAAACTTAATACCGAGCCCGACATTTTTATTATATCACGTACGACAATGATTTGTTTTCACACATAGAATATTCAGGCTGATCCTATTGAAAATGGTTATTGATTGTATTGAAAATGGTTATTGATTTACAGTATCTGGCCATTATTTTTAGGTACATAACTATTTGATATGATCGCCGAGGAATAATGAACTCTTAGGGCTCCTGCAAGAGCCGACGTATGCTGATAAGGATTCACAAAGCTCAGTGTTAAGGGCGGGTTTTGAGGGAGTACACGACCATGATGACACCCACAGAAACTAACCTTATTCATTACCGAACAGAACAGGAGCCCCTCGACACCGTAGGTGTAAATACACATTTTCTTTCGGAATTTAGAAACTTTAGCCATTATAACAAGTGCTCTGTATATGGACTTAAAAATCTCAGAATGTTTTTCCAGCGGGAGTGAAAGCCTGGTGAAAGCCCCCCTTCCAACGTTCTGAACAAGATGTGGTTGTTGTGTTTCGATATGACACAGGGGCGGATCTACGGGGGGAGGGGGTTAGGGGGTTTAACCTCCCCCCCCCCCCTTGGGCGGCCAAAAAAAAAAGTTGTTTTTAATTTTTATTTTTCATCGGGGGCAAAATGAAGAAAACAAAATATAGTGC
>JARBES010278889.1:0-14137 GCA_030265145.1 Strongylocentrotus pallidus | reverse complement strand
TTGAGAGACCAATGCCAGTAAATGGTGAGAGCAAACAGTGGCATGAACGGCCTGCCATATTTAAGTCCAACTTAAAGTTGAACTTAGTCTTTGTGAAACACTCCCCAGGTTTCCTATGTGAGCCAGTGGGTTCTATATTACATCCGAGTCACACCTACAAGACTGACATCACACCAATAACAGACCAAAGAAACACATGACATTACCCCGGGTGGAAAGAATCGGTTGGTCTTGTGGAGTTGGTTCGGTGGTGTGACTAAGGTATTAAAGCCTATGGAATATGGAGAATTCAGTAGTCAATGGCTGAATGTTACCCACTTAATGTGAGCAAGGCTTGCACATTCAGAAGACCTGCTTCTTTCTTTAATACATGAAACTGATTTCTTTATTTTTCTAGGAGCAAGCAAAGAAAGATGGTCTACTCTATTATGAAGGAGGGTAAGGATTGTTTTTTCACTCTGGTTCAATCTGGCATCTTCTTTAGAATGAAAATATTTACACATATTACTACATGAATGCTACTGAAATGAAGCAAATGCCAGCTACATTTCTATCTGTCATTTGCAACAATATTGGACGAGTCAAAGACGAGTCTAATATTGTCTTAGCGAGAGCAATATATTCTTCATCTTGTATCACACGAAAACATAGCCATACAACTTATTATTATTATCTGTATTAGTCTGACTAGCGAAATAACAAAATTTGACTTACCTCAGTAAATATGGCTTTGTTTTCATGTCATATCATTATGATATCATTAGTTGAAGTTCCTGGATGACTGAGCAATACAAAGACTATATTGGTCGATCATCCATGTACTGCGCTAAAGATATTAAATACACTGATTTATTGTACCACTTGGAAGCCTTATATAGATAATAATAATTGAGATTTGCTGTGCATTGTATGGAAAGGTTTTATATCTTCCTCTAATCTATAACCGTAAACAAAACCCAAACTGCTTTCTTTCCCTGACTAGCCGGCGTGGATCTGCTCCTGGATCAGGCTCAGGCTATGCTTCTGATGATGAGGCTAGGAAGGGCTATCATACCTTCGTCAAATCGGGTGAGCTGCCCAATACATCTGGTTTCGGATTCGGTGCTCCAAAGGCTCGTAGAGGTAAGCAAATAAATAACCACACCCAGTAATATTTCCCTCCCTGAATTCTGACATGAACTTTCAAAGCCAGCCCAGCTTACCATGTTGCTCTTACACTGTAAGTTTCTTGTATTTATGGGATTGGCTTTGTTTTTGTATCTACAAACAATTTTATATTGTACTCGCTTTCTTTTGGAGAATAATTTGTGTAATAGGAAACAAGGAAAACATTCTCTGCAGACAACTGGGGTGTGTTTCACAAAACTTGTCATCAGTGACAAATGACAGTTTCTTTTATAAGCTACTGAAATCCTTGCTTCTGATTGGTTATCAGCAGATTTCTCACTGATTTTTGTCATTTGTCATTGAAAAAAGGCTTGTGAAACAGGTCCCAAGTCTTTATATACAGGTAGACAGGGTGGACTGTATCAGTAACCTTTAGAAAGTCAAAGGTTTCTGCATGTGCATCTAGCAAGTGAACGTCAGGAGACATATACATTACACAGTCATGGGTGAAAGCTGTTTGAAGGGGCTGCGCGCCGCGCTGCCATTATTCGTTTTCAGATTGAATGAAAGTGCTCTTTGGCAATGTGAACTGGATATGAGGATAACCACTTGGCAGGCCTAGGTCTGTTAACATGCGTTCAGTCGTCAGAAAATCATGTGATCTTGTCGTTTGGGGAAAGGAGTTTTAAGTTACATGTAGTGGAAAAGAGCAAGTTGTTCAAAGTCAATTAGAAAAGGAGTTCCAATTATTAAAGAAGAAGACAAACAGGAAAGTTCTGCATTGGGAGACTGTCACCTGAAAGATTTGTTTGAATAAAAAAATTGTAAATGTAGCAAGTTGAAGGTTGATGTATAATAATAAAATAAAACAGGTTAGATAGAAATTGAAAATTTTTATAATTATTTAGAGAATATTTCTTTAAATCATATTTAAACAAAATCTGATAGAAGAGAACATGATGAAGAACGAATTGTGATTATAAACATTGACAAATGATTAAGCGAATATGATAGAGAAATAATTGATAAAACTATTGAATCAGTTTAGAAAGATAAATTAAGATTTTAACACAAATCGTGCAAAAAAATAATAGGTCATTAAGAATGTTGAAAGGGATATTGAAATGAGTTTAAGTTCATGTATGTTAATTAAATATCTACCGGTAGTCAATAATAATGATAGTGTAAACTTAAAGAGCGCTCACACCGTCCAGGGACGCTCATGGCGCTAGCTTATAGCAACAGTTCTCTTTAATATATGTAAAGTAAAAGTAAATGTTTATTTGATAATAGAGTTACACTGATCAGGAGTAACACTTATAGTATGAAGGACAATGATTCGATGAGAGGTTTTTTTTTTATCCGTTGTGCGATCAGAGTGATTATTGCCTGTCTACCCCATGTGTGTATAGAGCATGTTTAGATAAAGCATGAGATTACCTATTGCATAGTCTTGTTCTGCTTGAACTGTCTTCTTAATCTTCCAACAACTTTTTTTAAATTTTATGCTTCCTGGGAGAAATTTCAATTTTTTAAACATATTTGTGGCTTACACCCAGTAAATAAGATCGATTGATCGATCTGTAATTGGAAAACAAGTCGGACAAAATCTTGGAACCAGTGGGATTTGAACCTGCAATCTACTGCTTGCCGGGCAGCGACTCTACCACCAGGCCATCACTGGTCCGTGGCACGGTTTGCCTTTTATATTCTCTTGAGATTACAAGACAATGGAAAAGACTTAAAGGGTACCAATCACCTTAAAAACAGTTTGTGTGTAGCTACACTGTAGCTAGAGTGTATACAATCTACTTGAATGACAGCAACTTTACCTGACATTATATACATGTACATGTAAGTTGATGATTTTGTATTAGGAGTATGACGGACAAGAGAAGAATAATAGGACCGTGGCAATGGAACCCTGGCCATGGAACCCAAGTTCATGCGCACTCTCATCTTTGTGAGCATGTATCGCTGTCTACTCCAGTGTTGCACTAATGGTTACTAAGAGTGTTTTTCAACTTCTAATATTTCTTTGAAGCAGTAAAACTTGAAGCTCATATTTTGACTGTAGTAAACATGTACATGTATCTACGGAGAACCCTTAGAGAAAGATGTATCTTTAGTTAAAAAGAAACAATACAAATCAACCTTAGGGCATGCGATTCCAATATTGAATTGTATTACCTATAGACTTGATATTTCAATTATATAATGTGCAGTCATAGATGCATCGGTGATGCACTAGGCTATGGAATATGTACTTAGTGTGATTCTTGAAAGTCCTTATGATCTTCTACATGCAATTGAATTATTGTGCTTTGTGAGTTAAACTATGAGGAGAGGATGAATTACTACATTGTGTGCACTTGAATAGAAGGTACTAGTTTAATAGTGCTGAAAGATTTTTCCATGGATAAAATGTAGGTCAAAAGACAAGTGAATTTCCTTAAAGTGAGCAAATGATAATTGTTGGATGCATCAAAGGTGGTGAATGGTATAGATGAAGCAAAAATGTACAGTTGGGTTACTTGTGATATCGTTAGTTACCTAATGTTAGATTATATTTCATCTCAGAGAGTACAGTATAATTGATGAATTACTTGAAAAAGAGTTATTTGTTGAATAAAAGTTGGTTCTCTTTATCATTACCGGTAGACCCACTTAGTGAATGTGTTTTCAAAATTTGTTATTTCTGTTTTTATCAATTCTTGATTTCCTTTGTAAAGCACATAAAAATTCACATATATTTATTTCAATAGATAGACAAGTGTTATCACCCTTATATAACCTTTCTTATCTACACTATGACAAATATTATATATTTTGTTCTCACTGTTGATCTCTTTCCAATTGTATGACACCATCTATGTTTAGAAAAATGTATATTAGTAGCTGATAAATGGAATTTAGATTTTGAATTAGATTTTATGCCATCTATTCAGTGATAACCTTGAAGAGGAATTACATTTCAATGAACAGTTATGCATTAAATTTTCTGCCATCATGCTTATTCATCCCATAAATGATCCATTTCGTAAATATACATATATATAATCCATATTGTAAATACTAATTCTATATAGGACTGTTGTTAACATGTTAAACATTATTCAATATTAAAACATTAATGAGGCACTGCTTTATAGATTCCATGCACTTATAAGATTTAATTGTAGTAAAAGTAACCCATGCCATTCATGAAATGACCCTAGTATTTAGATCATGCATACCTATCTCGCTTTCAATTCAATATAACCTCACTATTAATCTTAACATATGTTTTTACCACTTCTTTTACTCTCACACATGCAGCCACGGATATTTCTTTTCCTACTAACAGCTCCCCAAATCTCCAAATGCATGTGGTAGGAAATCAGAATGTAGTAGATGGTATATCAGGTTTCCCTAGTCCCACATATAGTTCCACTGTGTGTGTGAAAGGGTGCAGTGATTACATAGGTAGCAGAGTGGACATTGCAGATGTTTGGGGTAATTTTAAAACTCCAACATGCATGTATACATCCTCAGCCCTAGCAGAAAGGGTCTGCTGTGATGTAGCACAGAAAGACAGTGTTGATTGCTTGCTTAACCAGAATGAAATGGAAGCAGGACCATCAGAACAGTTGAGAATGATTGCAGAACCTGTGAGCGGTGAAACAGAGACCACTTTGATGATATCCTCATATTGTACAGTGGAGTATAGTGCCTTCAATGAATCAAGGATCATAACAAATCCTGGTGTGTTTAGGAAACCTCGTCTTGATGTTGGGGGCAGCCCTGCTCCACATCCAATGCCAGTGATGCCAACGAATCAAGATCAAGATGAGGAGGATGACAAAGCTCCTTACAAAGGCCCATCAAGACCAAGTCGTATCCAGTACCGCATCGATAGCAGTAGAGAGAAGGTCAAACACAAGAGATCCTCCTCTGCTCCAAGGTTTCTTGGTAGCGACGCTGACGGAGATGGACAGAGTAGGAAACCGATCTACCAACGGTCAGCAACGTCCTCTGGATCCACTCCAGGAGTCGTCCGCTCTCCTGCAGCGGACCAGGAGTCCTATCATAAGTACGCTGCTGGTCTTCAACAAGCCTCACAGCGCACCAAGAGCTACCAGAACCTCGTCAATTTCTACTCCAACCTCAACAAGCACATGGATGAAAGTGAGAAGAAAAAGGGTGACACCCTGGCAGAGAAGTACTTACCAAGCAACAGGCAACTGGAGAAGTTCTACAGCACTCTTCACCTCTACATGGAGATGGAGATGGCTGCTGAGCATGGACAGACCTTCGTCAATGAAAACTTTGATGAACTGCGCTGGTCTGTGGACAAGGAGAGAGACTTCAAGAAGAGGGAGCTGAATATAGATGATCTCCACAGTTTCTACACCAAGTTGCATTGTGGTTTGAATGTTGACAAGAAGAGTGAAGAAAAACTGGAGAAGTTGAAGAACAAGGTGTATTCTGAGAAGATTAAACAGGTGTCTCGGAAAGAAAAAGATGTTGGTAAGCTGCAAGAGCATTATGAAGGAATTTTCAGTGGAAGGAGTACACCTGCAGCTAAAAGTCCAGTGCGAAAGGCTGTCTCCCTGCCTGCTACCCCTGTTAGACACAGGACACCTATATCATGGGAGGAGGAAGCTGTTACTGAACACCAGGAAAGACTCTCTGAATCAGAGCCATTAGCGGATCTTGATGACAAACCTGCAGTTCAAAAAGTCCATTCATTGGACATGGAGACAGAGGTTGTACCAACAAAGACAGAGAGCACAGAATCACCACGCCCACCATTTACCAGGCTTCTTAGTGAGCCAAACTGGAGGAGTAAACTAGCCAAGAAGTACAAGCAGTCAGTATACGAAGAAGATCTTTTGCTTATGCCCGCCCTGCTGAATGATGCGCATCAGTGGGAACAATTTTCCTCTAGTGAGAATGAAAAGCTCCAGGACAAAGACTCAAATTGTGAGTTTGTATCACCAGCTGAAGTGGAGGTGTCTCATTCTTATTGGAATGATAGTAGTTCCCCTATTCCAGTCCTACGCACCAAGGAAAAACCCAATAAAAGTACCTCTCACCAAAGTACATACAGAAAGAAACGTCTTAGTCGTCAAAAGTCACAGGAATCAGAAGCCACTGTTAAAGGAAATTCCAGTCAAAGGCCCTATCATCAGTCAAGTTCCTTTGAGCAAGATGCAAGTCCTCTAACCTTGCGGTCGAAGCCAATGAACACAGCAGAAGTGAAGCCCTTTCAGTGGTCTGAAGATCAGTTGGACTCCTCCAGTACAACGCTGCCAAATTTTGACAGTCCTATCAATGTTCCACAGTCAACTTCACTTAATTCTAACACTAGTGATAGTAGGGAGCACAGAGACTTCAACCCTAGACCTAGACCATTCAGTAGTTCTCCTGCGGTCAGGTCGAACATTGATACAGTTAGCACTGTCTCGTCACTATCGTCATCCCCTGTTGTCAACACCAAAGAAAATACTGACTCACCAACCCCTACAATGGAATCATCAGACTTCACAGATGAACCAGTGCATTCTCCCAACCTTGACAGGGCAAGACTGAACCTTCCAATCAGGTCTTTGAGTGTGCCAGAAAGAATCCCGGCTGTAGTTGTTCACACTCCAAGTTCTGAAGAGGATGAATGGCTGGAGACCTATGACCAGGTGAAGAGCGCATGGGAGGAATCTATCACAGCATTTGAAGCAAGGAAACAGGACAGGGAATGTGACAATGGTAGCAGCCAGGCTGACGGCTCTGTCCACAGTATTGGTGGGGCTGAAGGGGCAGAGACATCTAACCTAAGTCACTGGAACATGGATGACGACCTCCTAACCCGTTCTCTTCCTCGAAACTTCAAGTTGAATTATAAAAAGGGCCGTGACAAACTGATGAGGCAGGACACCAAGGCCAAAACTGATGGTGAGTCGTGGGAAGTCTTCACAGAGCCTCAGGAAGATGAACTGTACAAGACAACACCGACCACACCAGGTCCATTTGATGGAACAAAACCTCTTGAGACAGCTATCAAGATTCCCAGAAAATTGATGAAAGCAAAGCATGTTGAAGAGACAATGACACGATCTACTGACAAAGAAAGGGTGGTGAAAGAAAAGAGTGTTCAAGAAACTTTAAGAAGCTTGACTCGGTTAGACCCAGAGCCTAGTCCAGTGAAAAGATCATCATCTTTGACAGAAAGAACCTCTAAAGCTAAAGATCATACAAAGGAATCTGATCAATCCAATGATGTAACCATGAGCAAGACTTTGCCAAGTCAGTCAGCCAAGCATGATGACAATGAAAACCAAAGAGAGAAAATGTTATGGAGAAGTCATGCTGAGAAAGGGCCCCCACCTCCATACAATCCTAATTGGACCAGCAAAGATAGTCACTCTTCAGCAAGGTCATCGCCTGTACCCAGACAACAGAGGAGGTCTGTGAAATCACACGTGCCTGTGAAGGAGGAGTTAAAGGAATGGGTTCATGCAACCAGGAAGAGCACTGGGAGCCGAACTAATCCAAGAAAGTCTCAGAACAAGCCCCTTGAGAGGAAAGTTAGGAAGTATAAGGAAGCTGCGGGAACCTTCTCCCGGCCACCTTCCTATGAGAAGGGAATAAGGCGTAGCCAATCTTTGTCAGCCAAAGGCTCTTTGCTTGGATATCCCATTCGAAGTGCACAGTCCCATGAAGAGATGAACATATCGGGACTGCCACCAAAAGCAGCATCAAGAGATAGAAGGGTTCCTGGTCGAAGAGGAAGCCAACCTATGGAACAAGTGCCTAAGGTGCTTAGCAGCAGCAGCTTATCAGATGGGATGCATCATCCAGCCAGCAGAAACATCACCACTCTAACTTCAAGCGAACAAAATAAAGAGCATCATCATCAGGAAATGCCTAACAGAGGAAGACAGGAAGTAAAGCAAGTGCCTGCTATGAACAAAGGGGACAGATACGATTCCAGATTTACTGGGCAAGGTTCTCACTCCCATTATTTAAGTGTAGAGAGTAACAAAGAGCCCAAAAGCCCACAAAAGCTACGTCGACATAACCCCAAAAACATGTTGCCAGAAGAGCGGGTTTCAGCAATGGACACCGACATAGGGATAAACAGGGATTCCTGGTCAGTGTCTGAGCTGTCTTCCCCATCTTTCTCAATAGCCGACAGCGACCAGCTACCCCCAAAGAATGTTACCAAAACAACCAAATGGCAACACATTGAGGCTTCTGGTCAACATGGACAGATCTCTGAGACTTACAGTCCAAGCTTGTCTAGTAGCCAGGAGGTCCAGTCTCGCCCTTCCTTTGGGGTGGCCACAAGTCGCCAGTTACCCCCATTTTACACCAGTAGGGAGAGTGAAGAGTATAGCCACTCACCAAGCGTTGGGTCTCTGGCATCCCAACAGTCACAGAGTAACTGTGTTGTGGACGATGATACCGGTGAAGCGTACTACAGATCTACATCCTACAACCCTCCTCCTCCACTCAGTGATGCCTTTGAGGATGATGATGACCCCTATGACGACCCTTATCTCTACCCAGGTATTTGTTTGCACTGTAGTGTGTGGTTTTCTCCCTCTGAATGGATGAAAGGAAAACTTGTGCAGTGAACATGCTTCCTGTCAGCTTCTGTTTGGATTTCATTGTTAGTAGAAGTTCTACCTATCTCAGGTGGAATTAAAAACATCAGAGCCTGCAATGGAATTATTGTATTATGGGATGAATAAATGAAGACTTGAAGTGAGTGTTTGGGATTGATTTTGATTTCGATGATGTCCCACGTTATATAAAAGTTACAAATCATCGCCTCCGATTGTAAGCCCTTTGAAGAAAGAAAACGATTTGAATTAAAAACAGAAGCTGACTACACTTGCCTTCCAAAACAAAATATTTCAATATTTGCATGATGTTCTGCTGCAGTAGTCGCACCAACCGGGTGATGTGAGATGAAATGGAAAAACAGCTCTTGCCAGCAATTCACTGCTTTCAGCAATCCAAGTCAATCTTCGGTTCGCACAAACACTCTACCTGCTTGATGTCTATTTATTTGAACATGCCAACTATTTTGTGAAAGGTTGTCTTTGTGGAGGAATACGGGAATACCTTCTCTGTCTCTTTGCTGCTTTTGCACATGAAATCATTTGTTCTGTACCTGTATATGACTACATGTACACCTGTATATCTAGTCATCTTCACATGTATATCTAGTCATCTTCTGGGGTCTGTTATAGTCTCTAAGTTTTCATTCATTTGTCTTAATTGTGACTTTCGTCCACACACTTTAAACCCTTTCTTCTTTCAAAAGTCTGTAACCAGTATGTAAATCTTCACTTGTGTTAATGTCTTGGAAGAAAAGGTGCATCCTTTCATCACTTCTAAAGCATTTTTTGTCATTCTGCCTTCCTTTTTAAATGAATGACTGTTTCTCATCACTTGCAGACTTGCTACTAGTGTCTGCTCAGTGCCAGAAGGGTGTTATTTCATTGATATGAGTTTAATAATGCCCTTGTTGTTCTCAGCAGACAATATTTTGCTCTATGCAAGTTGATAAAAGTGCATACTGATTTATGCTAAGCAGTAGTAAAGTGTAGTAAATTGTAAGGATTAATAAATCATTAAAGGAACTAATACAACTGGAAACTAATCTTTAAAATGTTATGCTGCCAAATAGGCATTAATGCGTTGACTTTCTGGGAACGTTGGAATCATGACTTTAAATTGAATTGTATGTTGAGAGTCGGAAGGGCTTTGACTCTATGATAAAGTCTATGAGTTTCCACCCTTCTGGATCCCAACAGAATAAAAAAGCACATCACTTTAAAAAATCTACTATTATTCTGTGCATTTTAGATAGTACTATATCCACCCTGATATTTAGTTCATGTAAACCTTATCTTGCATGACTTTCTGTGTTCCCTTCACTGCATGTAGTCACTCTGATGTAGTCACTCTGGATGTAGTCACTCAGATAGTCGATCAGATAGTCGCTCAGATAGTCGCTCTGAAAGTCACACTGATAGTCGCTCAGATAGTCGCTCAGATAGTCACTCTGAAAGTCACTCTGATAATCATATTGAACTAGGCAGAATGAATCTATCCAGTAATACATTTAATGGAATTTATATTAAACATTTACAGTGACCATTCATTACATCCTGACATTGAAAATATTTGAAATGATGAGCTCCTCTAGCTCTCACATCCATTTTATAATGCTTGACCATCCATATTGAAAGGTAGTGTTAATCATTATGAAAGAGAAGGAATAGACATTCTATGTTAAACCTGATGCAGTGAGAAAATAAAATGATCTACAATGTACATGTACTACAAATGATAATTACTACATTGTAATTCTAATCATTAGGGCCTATGACAAATGGCTAACATAATTGTAGCATGTTGTTGCCTAATGACCGGAATAGCATTGAATCCTATCATTCTACACATAGTCAACATCTTTCTGACTCATTAATGATGATATCATTACTAAAGCATCTGTATGCACTTCATATGAACTGAGAAAGATGTACACATTCACAGAAACACTTGTAGCATTTCTCAATATATTTATATAACTTTGTTTAATTGGATAAAAGGGTAATGGACGATATTAGAAATACAAGCGCATGAACTATACACATATCACCTTTAATAGCTAGAAGCCTTCAAAAATCAATGTCATTTTCACTCTTTTAGAGTTGTGCACTTTTTCCTTGGAGTCGTTCACTTTGAATCATCTCTTATAAAGATCAAACTGCTTTTTATTATCATTTAAGGCTGTTTTCGCCTTCATGATTTCTAGTCTAAATATCTTCTGCTGCAACTACTTTCTATAAATTATGCATGGCTTTATTTAGCAATAATAAATCATGCAACATTTGACAACTCAATTTTTAACTTTGTCTTGTCTATCAAATACATTAACTGTGGAATTAATAAATGATTTCTCATTATGCTGAGAGGAATCTTAATTGTTTTTATTAAGATTTGACTCTCATGAGAGAAATACATGTAGGATTATTATGAATATTCATTTAGCCTAAAGCACTAGCAGTAAAGTGTACTTCTGTTGTGCAACTATTCAATAACAAAACTATTACAGGAAATACAAAATCATTTACCCCTTATATATATCTATGTACATGTATGTTATTGAATGTATAATTTTTAATGGGTGAGTATTTGAAATTTGTGAAAAGAGAACACACATGTAGTGATGCAGGTAGTAGCATTTGTTGTTTGTCTTAGTGGCAAATTGTCCTTATATCTCACATTCCATGTTTTTCTCTGTGAAAATACACCACTTCCAAGCAGTTTTAATGTTTCTGTCTTTTTAATTGCCCTTTTTTGTTTATTTGTACATTTTTTCAATGATTATATTTTAATTGTTTTTATTATATCTCTATTATATTTGTGAAATGTGCATATTAAGAGTTTTGATCAACGTGTGGTTTTAAATGCTTTGTGATTGTAAAGTGTTGTGCATGACATTTTTGGGCATTTATTGCATGTGCATGCTGTTTTTTCTCAGTTTGATTTTGTCATTTTATCCTTTCATTCTTATTTTCTGACAAAAGGAATCAAATGTTTTTCATTTGCGTGATTTGCATTTTGCATTTTGGGATGAAAATGATTTGTGATCAAACCCCTTTCATTTGAAATTTATTTGCTTCTGCTTAAACTTCTATCACGAAATATTCCAAAGTCTTTTTTAGTAAATTACAATCAAGAGTATCAGACAATCATAATCCTCATAACTTTGCTCATTTTACATTGGCATATCACATATAGATCATTATGTCTAATGAACATTTAGACTGTTATCATAAATTTCAAATCATTTATAGATAATCACACTGTTGTCAACATATACCACAAGACCAACATTTGAAGAAATCTTCTCGGGGATATTTCATCCACAAGTCCTGAACCAAAATGACATTTGGGGTATCTGAATATTTTTTTTATTTTTTTAACTTTGCAGTTTGTGGTTGCTTCGTCTTAAAAAAAATCCAGAGCCTATCAAGTATTTTGATAAGGAGGAATATTGCAGGATTAAAACCAGTTTTGTATTAAGATTATCATTAGAATCATAATAGGAAGCGACACTTCTTACCCTAATAAAAACAGTATCACTGCGCCAATCTAAAAAGCGGAAGTTTCCTCTTTCGATGAAGGTTTTATAAAAGTGTAATATACATTTGATACAGGGTAGAAATTGACAAGTAGCCCATGACTGTGAAATCGTGTGATCGCTCTTCGTTATAAAAATGATCATCCATAAGCTTTAACCTACACATGTACTAAAAAGTAGTCAGACATCATGCATTTTATATAATTGTCTTGTGATCATGTATAGACCATGTCCCCCATATTTTGGTACTAATCTACCCCCTAACAGAGACCAAGACACCCACAGCAGGCCCAATTCAGCCTTCATTACAACCTCCATCAAACCAACAACCTCCTACAACAACATCATCCTTATCCTCTCCATCGCCCTCGTTGTCCCCCGCCCTGCACGGCGGCGCCCCGCCTCCCATCACGGGAGGGGGGTTTGCCGACGGGGTGGTTCTCAGGACAGGGTTGACGCGGAGCGCCTCCCTCTCACGGACGACAGGGTTGCCGAAGAGGAGGCAGCGGTATAGCGAGGGAAGCGGGCTGACTGCTGCTCAGAGACTTGGGATAAAGACCCCGCCCCCAGCAAGATTATCAGGTGCATGCTTCATTTCATTCTCCTTGGAACACCTTACCCCTCCCCCTCCCCCTCCCCCTCCCCCATTCGCATCTAAATAACTCTACCCACCTATTAATGGCATCCCCCGTTCAAATTCCCCCATCCATTGATTTGATGACTGATTTTTAGCCCCCATAAGACTTCTGACTGTAGGGTCCTATTTGTCAGGTCCTCCATGTACGTATGATTGCTCTGCCATTTGAACATCGTTGTAAATTATCCAAATATTTTTTGTTAAAGGGGCTCTATACAATCCAATCCTTTAAAATTATAACAAAATATATTCTTTCTTTAGCAACATTTAACCCCCTCCCCCCAAAAAGAAGAGAAAAAAAAGAATGCCAATAAAGAAAAAATTAATGTTGGTATATTTTGTATTTTGAATAAAGACAACATGATTAATGAATAGTGCATTAGAGAAATGAAAAAGTTGTCTCCTGAAAGACAAGTTGTTAAAACGCGATTAGAATTGTAGTTGTTTTGATTAATAAACAAAAAGAGAAAAAAAAAATGCCCAAGGACCCTACAGATCCTGTTAATATCTGAATAAAAGCAGCTAAACATTATTTTACTTGGTGCTGCACAAAGTTTGAAAGTGGCAAGTGTAAATAGTTTTTCAAGGACTCTGATCCCAGACCAGTTGATCAACTGCCCATGATTTATCTGACCCTGATTGATTTGTTTAGAGGAGAGGGAGGTTCTCTTATAATTTATCATCTCCCTCCTGCCATTTCATTTCACCCCTTTCCCAATTCTTCCTTTTAAAAGTTCCCATGCAACTCATTTGATTCCTTTCTTATTTTATTTTGCATCAACTTCAGAAATATTCCTAACAGAGCTCAAATATATCGATCAGCTTTCATGAAGATACACAATGTGTGCATAAAAGTGAATGTAATGATACACTACATTCTATCATTTTGATATAGAACATCTTCAAATTACATTAAAACCACGGAGCTTCAAATTGAGTCCTATAGTTCTCAGCATCATACTGCATATAAAGATCATGATTTAAATTAAGACATTCATACATTAGTTTCATGAATATGTCAAGCTCTGTTATACGTTAGAGATCATTTCATTTTTATGCTCCACCTTGTACCTTCATTTCAAGCTAAAGGGAGAAGGAACAAAACAAAAAGAAAAAGGAAAGAAAAGGAAAAATGCCCAAATTGCAAAAAAGCTGAATATACTGCATGTTATCATTTGATTTTATTCATTCAATTCCATTTCTGCATGTTTTAATTTGCTTCTTCTTTTGCAGGCTGAGAGTTTGTTTGT
>JARBES010278714.1:0-14165 GCA_030265145.1 Strongylocentrotus pallidus | reverse complement strand
AAGTGTATAATACATCATGGTGACATTATTCGCCTGACTGAGTATGAGTATATCGGTCATAATGCACTGACGAGCAATAGGAGTAGAGGACAGACTAATAAAGAAAAGAGTTCATGACATATTTGATATTCTTTATATGTTTCTGCTTTCCTACTTAATTTCCTCCACACCATGTACATGTCTTTGTCTCTCTTTGTTTCTTGATCCGCTTCTCTCTGTCTTCTCCCCCCCAAAAATTATATAATTTTATTTGTATTATTGTTCACGGTACAGGTTACTTCCTACAATCTGCTTCTCATCATGGCGTCCAAGTTCCCAGAAGAGAGAGATGAAAAGGTCAAGCTACACACTAGAAAGGGTCACGACATGGCATGGTCATGTGACATACACGGTGATCCAATCAAATTTTACTGCAAAAAACACAACATTCCGATTTGTCATCCATGCGCTACCAAAGAGCATGGCCAGAAACCCTGTGAGCTAGACGACATCGGGGATGTCATCTTGGAGAGGAGGAGAAAGCTGGATGATAAACAGCACGAGATAGAGGAAATGAAGAAACAACTGAAAACGCTTGACTCTAAACTAGATTCCACTGTTACCTCTGCAAGTAATCATTTTCAATCAGTCAACGACGAACTTAAGGTGGCATTCGAAGACAAATTAAAGAGCGTGAAAGACAAGGAGAAACGATCGATTCGTTCGATTGAAAAGGAGGCGGATGAAGAAATTCTAATCATTAACGAAAAAAGGGAAAGACGGATCAAATCATGTCACGAAGAAGCAGAACAACAACAACTTACCATCAAAGAAAGCCAAGCAAAAGTCGAATCAGAGACAAAGGCAATCAGCGAGGTGGTTGCTAAAAAGATACAAGATCTCACAAATAAGACTCAGCACGCAATAAGCACAATGGATAGTATTGATTCCAAGATCAAACGAATCAAACAAGATGACAAAAAATTAGTGCATGAAGCTCCTCTATTACTTGCATCCCTAGATGACAATTTAAAATCAAATGTTCATCAAGATGTTAGCGAGTATGTTGACCAAATTCAGCTTGAAGTTCAGAGAGTGAAGTTCGTTGAGGGTGAAGTAGGAGGGGAATACCAAGGGAGGATTGATGGCTATATCGGAAAATGGGTGCTTGTCAAGTCAATCTACATTCAATCGAATGTTAAAAAAACAACTGTGTGTGGTTTGATCAGTGATGATGAGATATGTGTGCGGGACGATGTGGACGATGCCATGTATGTTACAAATATCAGCACTGAACACACACAGAAAGTAATTGAAGGAGATGATAGCTCGTATATTACATCATGCGCCCCCATAGACAGCAACATAATAGTATGCGGTAAGTGGAGACAAGGCTGCACGGGTGACAGCTTGGATGGATGCATCACACTCTATGACAAACAATGGAAGGTGATTAGAGAAATTAGCATACCTAGGATTGGCAGCTCCGATGATACTGTGTACGTTGATGTTGACATGGATGGGATGATCTTCGTTGCTCAGGGAGATCAGTCTAATATCTACGTCATCAACCCTGCTGATGGTAAGATAGTAAACACTATAATGATGCAGGGCAAGAAGGTGTGGAATGAGATACAAGCCTTGTCATCAGGGGATATCGTTGTGGAGACCGATGATAAAGAATTCACTGTCATCTCACGATCAGGAGTAGAGAAGGCTGTCATAAACTATGATCAATTGGTGGCGTCAGGGTGTCGCATTGACAAACTGACAGACACACTCTACATCACATACTTGGACACAGAGCATAATATCTACGCAGTTGATCAGGTGTCATGTGATGGTATGGCAAGGAGAATCGTGGAATACGAGAAATCATCCCGAGGAAAATACGTTAGCCCATGCATCGTCACTCCTTCTGGTAACCTTGTATCTTGTAACGGAGACACGTTGTTTGTGTACAAGAAGGGATTTATTGCATAAGTCATCAACAGAAATACACCGTAATCCTCGCATTGCAGGTGTAATTAGCCTCTATTGACTATACGCGTTTTAAGTTATGCATACAACCAAGTTGAAGTTAAAGCATTTGCATTTCTCACGAAGGATTTGTTGTTACATATTGAATTATAACGGATTATTTTTATTTCATATTACTTCGAAAATTCGGTGAGCTTTTAGAAGTTGTTACAAACCCCATTCCCGAAATAAAATAATGTTTTACCTTTCAGTAATTACATCGTATTTATTTCTAAATATGCTATTGAAAATTAGAATCATAGTTATTTATATGATTTCTTTATTAATTTAACAACGTGTTTAGGGAGTACTTCTGGGGTACAAAATGTTTTAAATATGCAGGATGACATTTTTCTTATGTATGTTTTTAATATTTGAATACGATTATTTTCAGTTTAATGAACATATTTTTGAAACCTTCATGTGGACAAATATTCAATGGTTGGGATTAAGATAAAGCATGGGTTGAGACAAATTCTTAATAGGCTTAGCCACTTTGAAACTGTGAGGCAATTTTATGTTTAAACAAAAAAGTTGATATCGTTAATACTAACATTTTGCGATTTTTCTTCCATTTCTAAAGTTATCGCAAGGTTTCAAGGGGGGTTTTGGAGAGGCATATGTTGCCCCGAATGTGTTCAGGTTCAAAGCATGTTTTATCAATGTAATGTCATCGATGTGTAATATTAGCTAGAACATCGAATTTAATGACCCATCCTGTTGAAGTTGTATGGACGATTTCATGAACCGAGACATTTGATTCATCATATTGATATATTACTGATTTATATTTGTATAATTTGTATAATTTGTTTGTAAATACAGGTAAATTGTAAAAACCCGCTCTTTTGAAGTTTTGTGGACACTACCATTTCATGAACTGAGACATGGAATTTATCATATTGATTAATATCTTTGAATCATATCATTGATTTATGCATATTACCATAGTATTTTGTAAAAACACGAACATTGTCAAGACCTATTAGTTTGCATTATGTGTGGACAATTTCATGAGCCGATGCGTTAAATACATCATATTGAGTAATTATTGATATATATTGTTGATTTATATTTGTTTTTGTGATGTTATTGTAAATGCATGCAAATTCTTGATACTTTGGTGTTTGTGCTAAAATGAAATAAATGTATACAGGCAATTCAGTAAGACTTATAATCTGTTGCATCTTAATCAAATTGCACCCAAGTTTTAATTTGTTAGGTCATTTTGTTTACATACCCTTGTCAAACATCTTTCCAGACGCCCATGCATCTTCTGTATCTAAAAACCGTCAAATTGAAAACACCACATACTCTTAATACATCTCATCAGTTCTGTAGACTTATTATTCTTTATCTCTTCTTCGGTTTGTACTTTTTTCTTCTACATTAATCCCTCAAAAATGTGTACATACAAGTAAACTTTTCTTGTGTATATCATTACTCCCAAATTTGGCACTGTTCCTGTAAAATTACATGTTAACCAAAATCATGTTATCATTTATATGTGGACTGTTTGTTCGAAATACTTTATGTTTTTTTTGTTCTGCTAATGTCATGCCGTTGCAAGTTATATTCAAATCTCATTAATATAGATTGTTCTTTGTTTTGTTGTTTGTTACTTCGCATTTCGTAACAGTATTTAACATTATGATGCAACGGATGGTTTATGTAATGAAACAGTAAATCTATTACATTCTTTACTTTAAGCTTAAATACATCGTGTATCGTCACTTTGTTTCATCTGAAACATTGTAAAAGGTGTGGTTAGACGGGCTTTTAGTTGTGAAAAAGAAGCATTAAAAATGGGCTTGTAAATACAGTTTATACATTTGCTAAACATAGCTGATAACAAGGAAAATAGTTTTGGAATGAGGTATTTAAGCATATATTGCATTTGCATTGCTTTGTAAGACGAGTGAACCGCTGTTTCATATAAATAAGATAGTCTTTATTTTTTACAGACCTAATTTATCACTCGTCAAAAGTGTAAAGAGCAGATGACGAACATTTCTTTACTATAAAAGTTAGTTTGATATTCCTTCGTTTTTGCCAAAAACTGACCCCTTTTCGACGCGGCTTTTCAATTCATCAGCCCAATCAATTATAATAAAAAACATAATTGATAACAGTATATCGGTATTTGTCAATCTTCCAGTATTACTTTGAAGATCAATTGATTAAGAAAAGCATTCGTTACATTGAGAGAAGGAGAGAGAGAGAGAGAGAGAGGGGGGGGGGAATAGGCAGTATGGAACGTATGAGAATGAAAGAGACGGATGAGAGAGAGAGGGAGAGAGAGAAAGGACGAAAGAAAGAGAGAGAGAGAACGAACAAAAAGACAGAAAGGGAGGGAGTGTGAGGGAAAATAAGAATGAGAGAAACAGTGAGTGATGGTATTAAGAAAATGAAGGAAAAAAAGGAGACGGGTGGAGACAATGGGGCGACACCGATAAGAAAGAAAGAAAACACCTTAGAATGTGCCGAACATACACGAGCGTTATTGCAGAATTATTGTTATAAGATCTAGAATCAATAAGACATCGAAGAGTATCAAGATTAGTGAACATCTTCATTTTTACCTGAAAGAGGTAAACCTGCCCTCTTACGACCCGGTGGTTGATCGGCACCAGCACTTCACAATTATTGGCTGGATCGCTATAACCATATTGATTGTTAAGATTATTATGGTGATAATGATGAGGATGAGGATGATGGTGATGATCGAAGATGAGGAAGGCATTCATGTATAATCACCACATAGTTCCCCATTAAGTTCGAATACTTATTTCCTACCTCGTTTCATGAAATGTGGTTCATTATTAATGAATTATGTTTATTTATTGATTTACCAATCTCTATGACTCTTTAGATTGATCCATAAAGTTTAAAGAAAATTTAAACTTTATCTCTCATATTAATGCAAGTCTTTAAAGCCCCTTCTACCAGGTTCGCCAAAAAAGATGTCATTTAAGATACACTTCTGCAAAGATTCCCCCATCATTTAACCCCCTATCATTCTGTTATGCCTGTGTATGTTAGCGAACTCTTCGTATTGTAACAGCACATCTTTTCCACATGCTGAAGACGGAATGGTCATTATCGCAGTCGAACTATACAGGAAAGACAGCATAAAAGGACGAACTGAGGAAAGGACATGGTGCATATGACTTGGTCCAGAACATGGGGATTCCCCTTTCGGCCCATACCAACCATGATAAAATGATTCAAAATGTCTCGCCAAGAGATGACGCTCTGCTATGTTATCGAATAGACTGGTTGACTAATGTATGAATAGTAACAGTGAGGTGCAGATGGCGCATTTCACTCTTAAATACTCGGACATAGTTAGCTCACTTGCAGACGACCTCCCAACGCTTGTAACGTAATCGCAGGAATTTGATTTTTGGTTTAATTTGAAATGTATAATCAGTCTATATGCTCTTTAATGGAGCAAATATGGATTGTGGTATCAGCTCCTTTACCACACAGCTGGAGTTATATTTTACTTACTGATATTATACAAGTAAAGTCAATTCATAGTCACCTCTACTCATACAACACACACGCGACGTAGACCCCTCAGGGATGCCAGTTTTCAGGCAATAGCCTGAATTCAGGCCATGTCGAGTTATTTTCAGACCATAGTCTAGGCTTTTTTTGTGTACACAATAACTCATTCTAGTTAATTTTAGGCCCTTTGATCAATTCTAACTGGCATCCCTGATCTCTAAAGTAATGCGAACAATACCGGCTAAGCAACAGCGTACGCTGCACAGAAATGCAATCCTAGGCCCAAACAGTTGAAACCAGTTGGATTTTCAACTAGTATTAACTTGAATCAACTGGTACCATTTGAATCCAGTTGAAGAAACTGGTTTAAATGCCAGTTTATTTCTACTGGTTTCAACTGGTAAACTTCACATGCACCAGTATATCCCAGTTGAAAACCATTGACTCTACTGGCACAGGCTGAAAACAAACCAGTCGATTCCAGTTGACACAAATTAACCATACTGGTATTAATTGTTACACCAGTTGATACCAGTTAAAACAATAGGCCTTACTTCTATATCTACCAGTTGATTCTAGTTTAAATCCCATAAACCCAAAGTGAACCATTTGAAATCAGTTGTCTCCAGTTAAACCAAATGGGTGTAGTTTACCAGATGATTCCATTTGAAAGCCATTAATCATACCATTATACCAGTTGATACCAGTTAAACAAATGGGCCTTACTGGTAAATTTACTAGCTCATTCCAGTGGCCAAACTGGACCATTTGATACCAGTTGATTCAAGTTGGAAACCAGTATATGATTAACAATTGATTTACCAGTTGAAAATCAGTAGATGATTATCAGTTGATTTACCAGTTAAAAACCAATAGATGATTACCAGTTGTTACCATATCGAAACCAGCTCACTTACATGGAATCGATTGGTACCAGTGCCAGTTGATTTTAACTGGTCCTCAACTATTTTTTGACCTGGGTTGTGAAACTGAAATGTACTGTCATAATTCATAAACCATGTTTATGTCATGTTTCGCAAGACTGCTGAATAGTACGTCACGTTGTATTCATCTTAACATACATACGTATGGGAGCGTTCCCTTTTGCTCAAGACTGAAATATGGGATATAGTTGATTGTTATAACTGACATAGTATTATAAATGAAGATATTGGTGTTTCACAAAGATTAGGATCGACTTCAGTTGGACTTGAACTATGGCAGACAATGCATGCTACTGGTTGCTCTCACCATTGATCTCTCAAAGGACGTCACAAATCTACAGAATTAACATTTTGAACAACACTTTCTACGCAACAGTGCACGCTGCAGGAAAATGAAATGTAGAACTGAAAGGTACCGTAAAAAGGTCATTAACCATGTATGGTAAGACTACTAAATAATACATGGCTTTGTACTCGTGTACGTATGGAGCTATGCATTTGGCTTTTGACTTGAAATGTGTGAAATAGCTGAACGGTACAACTGAAACAGTATTATAATTGAAGAGATTGTATAATATCATAATGGATTTAACCCATCAATCGCTTGTCTATTGTTTTTTCCCAATATAATTTTCATTCTCCTTCCCCCTCATTTCCCTCTCTTCCTCTCCCTACTTCCTTTCTCTCTCTCTCTCTCTCTCTCGTTCTTTCTCATTCCTCCTCTCTCTATCTCTCTCTGTCCTCCATTCTTTCTCATTCTCTTTCCCCATCTCTATATTTTCTCTCTCCTCTATTCTTTTATTGTAATACTCCCTCAATATACATACCAACACTCACACACACGCCCACACAGCCCTTAACACGCACACATATAAATACACTACCAACACTCCCCCCCCCCAAAAAAAAAAAAACTGAGTTACATCCATAAAAACAAAAACATGAAAATTGATACCAAGAATCCCTGGTAAATATAAAGGTTCGGTGATTTTAGCTGCGCACCATCGTCCGTAGACCGACTCAAATCTGATTATGCCCTCACTCACAAATTTCATTTTTAAAATGAATGAATTATAATTCCAAATGAGAGAGAGTGAGAGAGAGAGAGAGAGAGAGAGACAGACAGACAGACAAAGAGGGTAGGGGGTTGGGGGTTGGAGGGAAATAGTTATCATCTGTTGAGCTATAATTGACTAAAGAGTAGGATTATGGAAGACAAGTGGGTCTAGATTTAACGACAGTGATGGGAGAGGCCGAAAGGAAAGGGAACAGAGAGAGAGAGAGAGAGAGGTGATTGTGTGCCTAGACTAAAACCGAACAATGGCAAATTGTGGTCTGAATAGATTATCAGATTGAGTACATGAAAAGAATATTCAATTCAATTCAATTCAATTCAATTCTTGACCTCCATATCATAATGCATGACTAGATTGTACACTCTATCAGCATTCTGTAATACTCGGTAATCAATGAAGGCATGATGTAGTGGTTAGGGGATATATTGTGGTACTGGGTAGATACAAAGGCATGGTGTATAATTATAATAGGTTAGGTTTGACACTCTATACCAGAACGCATTGTGACAGATGTTAAGAAGTTTAAAGTTTGAAGTCTTTAGTAAGATGTGCATTCACACTGCACACTTTACTTGTTTTTAGAATTCGCATGTTACTTCAAATTTTGCACGGAAAGGAAAAAGAAAGAAAGAGAGAAGAAACACAAAAAACACTGTCTCTCTGATTCTCTATCTCTTAGACTCTCTTCACTTTCCGTTCTGTCCCTTTTACTTATTTAAAAACGTGATATTTATTAATTTCACACACACATATTTCTTGCTCAATACAGCAATTATGCCCCATTTGTTTCTTTATGTTGTGTCATTATATTGGATTTAGACTACAAGCATACAATACAATACATTTGTATGAGTATCTATTTTGTACAGACTACAATGCATCCTTTCTGCTCCTGAATATATATTCGTTAATAAACATAGATGAGTATGAATATTGATGATGTAACACTGTTCATGAGGAAAAAACCTGTGTTTCATTATTTTTATTATAATGCTATATAAAGAAGATGGATGTGATAATATTTACATGAGAGTCGTTCGGCTTACATTATGATCATAACGTCATGTTTTAGGGTGGACTCGAAGCTAGGTTCTACACACTAACCACCGTACTGAAGAACAATTAAACACAACGCTGTAAAGTTTGAACCAGATGCGTGATAATTCACATAATACCTTCTCTTTTGAAACTTTGTTCAATTTGTTTACCGATCCATGATATTGCAGAGCTGGAAAATACCTGATATTTCACAATACACACTGCACCTCTCTTATCAGTTGCATACAATCAAAGTGAACACACTGATATACTACATAGTTAGCTGATGGGAGAGAGGTCCTCGTCACAACGGGATAATCTTGATAACTACTCGTAAGTACGGATCTTACATGAATTATGATACTTGTAATCAATATGACGCACGATTAAGAAGTTAGATAAGTAATTATTGTCTTCTTTCTAGGTCTATAGTTGTGACGACTACAGAGACGCGCCATAGTTTGACTGCAAAGATCAGCGTTTTTTTTTTGCCTGGCATTTATTTAAGTTTATTTAACCGTTTCTATATAAGTTGTAATGTCAAAGAACTGACGAATAATCGGAATAGCAGAAGAAATATATTAAACAAATCAGTTATAAATGGCAATTATCAAAACAATGATCTTTTCTCTAATTGTTGCTGTTGATGAACTTAATGTTCAAGGGTTAATATTCATGTATTTAAAGCAAAAATTGTAGAAATGAAGTACATATATGGGCCTAGCTTTGTATTGATAACATATTTCCTTTTCCTTCGGTAAGTTATTCTGTAAGTTAGTTCATGCTTTCTTCAATATTTACCTTTTTAGAAGTGTTAATATTTTAAATGAGAGGAAGAAAGGTGTATGGCATAATCGACAGACCGAGAGACTGGAGATGTGACAGAGAAAGAAAGAGGCTTTGAGAGAAAGAGTGAGAGAGAAATGGGTTGAGAGAGGAGAGAGGAGAGAGGGGAATGGGGAACAGAGTGAAAGAGAGAAAGAGAGAGAGAGAGAGAACAAGAGGGGGAGCGTTAGTACTTATATGTTTGCTATAACCCCTCTATAAGGTAGAGATATAACATAGGAAGTGGATCTAGATAACTTAAAGTGACTCGGTATTAAACATTTTTGAAGGTTAATGAAAACAATTGTATAATTTGTGTACGAAATGTTACTTATTATATTCTTTGTACTGTACTAACCCTCTAACAGGCCAAAAATCCTGAGAAAAATCCTCAAACCACATAGATATTTATGGTTTTCTATGAAGGTGTCACTGTGCGCCACCTTTTAACAGTGATTAACAGTAAATTCTCCCTAACTTTTTTGAATTTTCCCAACCGTTTTTCCTTGAAAATAAGTTATAAAACAGCCTATAACAAAAATCTGTCAACACTTAAATGTTTGGAATGGTATATAGAGCCAATTATTTGCTTTGTGACGATTAACATTTACCTTAAATGTAATTAAATTGTTATAATATAGTTGGGAGCATTAAGGAATTAAGGAGTTTTTCACATTTTATATCGTTAGTAATGGTCCGTTTTCACTAAAACGTACAGATTATCTTTAATTGTACATTTAGCATTGAAGTCACTACCTTAGCACCATTTAATATCTGAACAATGTTACTAAGTCCCTTTAAGCGACAGTGATGGAGGAGGCGGAAAGAGATGGACAGAGAGAGTAATGAAAAAGAGCTAAACAAATTTTCTTTTTATCTATGAAGTAGAGTATTAATAAACTGCAAAAAAAAATTGAATAAGAAACAGCTGTTACCTTGGTATAAGGTTGAGGTTGATCAACATTATAAACATTCAATACAGATATTTTTAAAAATACTATTAAAACAATATAAACAAAATACCCGCCATTAAATTTATTTTTGGGAATTTAGTTGATTTATTGTTTTGGCGTATCCAACCCGCCTTGTCCAAGATCAAGCTTTTTTCCTCCTTGCTCTCCAAATATCTCTCTACCTTACTATAACACGCACACACAATTCACACACATACGCACACACCCTGATGCACATACTATCTCTGTTTCTCTCCTTCTCTGTTACTTTGAACATGAAATAAACTTTACATGGAAGCATTAGGCAGTGTCCCCATGCGTCCCCTCTGTGTGACCGGGCCTTAAGATAAGAAAAATAGGTGTCTTCTCGCTTGGCCTAGTAGGCCAAGAGCATTAGGTCAAAATAGGCTTGGGTGATCTAGTTGCAAAGCTATAAGAAATTCAGGACATGGCGGCCATTTGGACGCCATCTTGGATTGCGGAAAACGCTCAAGGAGGATATACTAGGACTTTTAGTATTTTATTCTAGACATATTCCTGGACCTATCCTACAAAAAATCAGCTTGTTATGGAAAATGTCCATGTTGGCCTATAGTTGTGACGACTTTACAGACTCGCTTTACAGTTTGACTGCAATGATCAGCGTTTATTATTCGCCTGGCATTTTCTCTCTCACTTCTTTAACCGTTACTATAAAAATAGCATTGAACTGCCAAACAATCGTAATAGAAGCAGAAATAATAAAGGAAATACTAAATGGAATGCTTGATAATATGATTTCTGATTCTGCTTTTCTATTTATATTTGCTTCACCCCTCGCTTATGCCTTTCCTAATCCACTTCTTTTTCATATCTTCTCCTTAATATGGTATTTGATTTCTAACTCACAATATAAGAAATAACACAACACAATGAAACAATTACATATTAAATCAAGAATGTCGTGCATGGTTGGATAGCTACGTTAATTTATTGGGGTCCAGAAAGTTCAATGATAAGTGATTTCGCCCCCACAATGAAAGCTTTGAAATGTTACTAAAAATACACTATTAGGACATAATGTCGCCATTTGCAAAGTGTGCACATTATCTCTAGGATTATTTTATAGCAGAAATCTAACCCCCTAAAAGTCAATTCAGCACGCTCAACATGTGATTGATATGTGTATACATGTGATGTGTGTTTGTGTGTCTAAGAGACTCTGTGTGGTTTGTGTTATGTGTATGTTATTTATGTACATGGCATATCATGATCTACCAGTGTGTATTTGCGTAGCACAGGCGGCATGTAAACAAAAGATATGATTCTGTATACTATTTGATCATTTAGACTTTGAACTTTTAGTATATTTCCAAACAAGAAGAAGGAGAAGCCGATGTGAAATAGTTAACCCTCATGAGGTCTCTCCTCCTAAGATTTCAGCCGTGATGTATTGTTACGAATACAATTAATTATGACTCAAAAGTTGTTATGAAAGACTATGTATTAATCAAGCATTGAATCATATTTCGATATGTAACTAATGATAACATCGATCTATAAAGCAACAGCAGAACAATAAGTTCCTTCATATACTTCTCATTTTATAGGGGTAGTACAGTAGACGGAATATAAGAAGTAACATTTCAAACTTACATTAGGCAGTTTTTTCATCAATCTTCATCAATGTTACCGGTTCATATTAATGGTCATAAAAAGCAGGACAAGCCATTGTTTCATGTGCGCGCAAAGTATGAGCGTCTGCAATCGCGTAATTATTTGTTTGGTTAACACATGTGCAAGCGCATTTACTATTAAATGGTAATTAGTGCTAGTTCCACGCAAGTTAAGTTGGTTATGACATTTAACCAAGTTTTGACTTAACATAGAATATTACATACTTTTCACAATACAGCCACTGGGATGTAGTTTAAGCTATTACTGTACTAAGTTGTATGACTAAAAAATAATAATACATTTTTGGCTGTTTTGTATAGCTCGTTGTTTGTTCTATGCTGTATTATGTATCCATTCTTATTCAACTATTACAGCTACATCTTTCATCTACACACTACACGCCATGGCATCAAGGTTTTCTCGAGAAAACCAGACTCAACTGAGACCAAGAAAAGGTCATGACATGACATGGTCATGTGACAAGCACGCTGAGCCAATCGCTTTTTACTGTAAAGAACACATATTACCCGTCTGTGACCGATGTGCTATCAAAGAGCACTGTCAAAAACCATGTGAGCTGGACGACATCGAGGATGTCATCTTGGAGACGAGGAGAAAGCTGGATGATAAACAGCATGAGATTGAGAAGACAAAGAAACAACTGAAAACTCTTGACTACAAAATAGAGTCTATCGCTACTTTTTCAAGTAACCATGTTCTGACAGTCAACGATGAAGTTGAGTCAACACACAAAAAAAAATCAAAGATTGTGAAAGATGATGAGGAAAATAAAATCCGTCTCATCAACGAGGAGGCGGATGAGAATATTCGTATTATCAACGAAAAGAGGGACGGACAGATCAAATCATGCAATGCCGAAATAGAAAAGCAGCAGCTAATCATCGAAGAAAGCCAAGCAAAACTTATCTCAGAGACAAAGGCAATCAGCGAAGTAGTTTCCAAAAAGATGAAATATTTCACAAGTAAGAATAAGCATGCAATCAACACTATGGATAATATTGACGCCAAGATCAAACGAATCAAACAAGATGACAAAACATTAGTGAATGAAGCTCCTCAAGTACTTGCATCCCTAGATGACAATTCAAATGTTAATGTTTATCAATATGTTAGCGACTGTCTTGACCGAATACAGCGTGAAGTTCAGAGAGTGAAGTTTGTTAAGGGTGAAGTAGGTGGGGAACACTACCAGAGAATCGATGGCTATATCGGTAAATGGGAGCTTGTCAAGTCAGTCCACATTCCATCGATTGTTAATTACCCACGGGTGCGTGGTTTGATCAGTAATGATGAGATATGTGTGCGGGACGATGAGACCGATGCCACGTATGTTACAAATATCAACACTGAACACACAAAGAAAGTCATTGAAGGAGCTAGTAACATGTCCATTACCTCATGCCCCTCCGTAGACAGCAACGTAATAGTATGCGGTAAGTGGAGTCTAGACAGCAAGGGTGACAGCCTGGGTGGATACATCACTCTCTATGGCAGACAATGGAAGGTGATTGGAGACATCACCATACCATGGTATAGCCGCTCTGTTACAGTGTTCGTTGATGTTGACAGGGATGGGATGATCCTCGCTGCTCGGTACTGTCAGTCTTATATCTACGTCATCAACCCTGCTGATGGTAAGATAGTAAACACCATTACAATGCAGGGCAAGGCGGTGATGGGTGAGATACACGCCTTTTCATCAGGTGTTATCGTTGTGGACACAGGTAAGAATGAATTCACCGTCATCTCACGATCAGGAGAAGAGAAGGCTGTCATACACTCTGATGAGTGGTGTGAGCCATGCTGTCATGTTGACAAACTGACAGACAGACTCTACATCACATACTGGGATACAGAGCGCACTATCTACGCAGTTGATCAGGTGTCATGTGATGGTGTCATCCAGGCAAGGAGGATCGTGGAATACGAAAAACCATCCCGAGGAAAATACATTAGCACATGCATCCTAACTCCTTTTGGTAATCTTGTAGCTTGTAACGGAGACACGTTTTGTGTGTACAAGAAGAGATTTATTGCATAAGTCTCCAAAAGAAATACACCGACATCTTCACATTAACAAGCCTCGATTATCTGGTTATGCATATAACCCAGTTGAAGTAAAAACATTTGCATTTCTCATG
>JARBES010278571.1:0-14177 GCA_030265145.1 Strongylocentrotus pallidus | reverse complement strand
AATGTCTCTCAATTGTCCTTTATTGCTCCACCCAGTAGGACAGCAGATGATGACATCACCGTTTTAAAGAAGGAGCTGGTCAGCATTCAGACCCTAATGGATCAAATGAGCCTGGAGGCGGAGGCAGAGAAGAAGGAGCTGGAGAAACACTGTGGAGAGCTCAAGACTAAGAGTGAAGAGTAGGTGGAATCTATTTCTTATTGCATCTTCTCAATCAAGTGAAATATCACTCTTGCAGACTGTTAACCAATTCAAAACTTATCACATATATTCAAAATTGCTTTTGATGATTAACTATAAACTCTGTTCACATTGATATATATTATATATGTATTGTAATTTTGTAGGTTTATTTGCATTTTCTTTTTGTTTTGTTTAATATGTAATTGTTTATCATTGTATTTTGTTTGTTTTAGCACTTAGAGACTTCAGTGGTAAGCGCTTTATAAGCACCGTTTTTATTATTTGCATTTATATGAGCATCACATATCTGTATACTCTAACACAAAGATGGAAGGATACAAAAAATTGCTCGCAGCAATGAGATTGCCTCTTGCCTTTCATGATCACATTAAATGGTTTTTGTGTAAGCGGTTTACTATTTTGTGGGAACAGGACTTATTGAGAATCGTTCACTTATACCAACATCCAGAGAAGTAATTGAAAATGCTTTCTGGAACCTGTACAGAAAGACAACCATACCTTTGAGGACAGGTTGCATTGCTGTTTCTTATGAATAACCATTAAACACATATTTCATCTCTGTTGGGAATATTTGTTTATTTATGTTTCCATTCATTTGTTTACATTCATTATAGGTCAGAAGCTCAGATCAAGGCTTTACAGGCAGAGATAGAGATTGCTCCTAAGAAAGAAGAAGTTCTAAAGTAAGTCTTTCATCCTTTTCTTTCACAAATAGCAAATAGAATAACCATCGACAAAAATCTGATATTGAGGTAGAAAAAGAATTGTGTTACATTGGCTTTGTAATGAAGATATAGAAGTACAATCGTTCCTTACTCTGATCCTACATAATCATGAAAGGCTGTGGACTCTAGCTCTTACTGTCAGTCTTGTGGAATATCTTTTGTATGTGAGTGTATTCTGAGTGGGGCATATGAATATTGCTAATTGTTTTCTATTCCATTTCATTGCAATTGTGTGTTCAAAAAGCTTGTAACTCACTCCCTTTCCATCCGTCTCTTTCTCTCTCTCTCTCTCTCTCTCTCTCTCTCTCTCTCTCTCTCTCTCTCTTTCTCCCCATTCTTAGATTGCAGTCTAGTATCAGTGAGACCTCATCAAGTAGTCAAGCTTTACAGCAACAGCTCAAAGAAGCCACAGACACAAACAACAGCTTACAACTCAAACTCACAGAGGTAAACATTACAACCACTTCTTTAACAGGATCAGTTAAGGTCTGTTCTTAACCTATACACAAAATGTGGGAATTTGTTAACTGCAAAGATTTTAAGTATATTTTACTTTCCTCATTATGATCTTCTCCTCCTTTTGTTCCTAGTTCATGCTTCCTACTTCCCGTTTGTTCTAAACATACAAGAAGTGGAGATTTATATTTATATACATATCTACCATCTTGATACTCGATTTATTTATTTTTACTGCAAAGATTCAAAGTATCTTTAACTTTCTTCACTCTGTCCCTCCCCTCCCTTTGTTCCTAGTTCATGCTTCCCCTCTCTCCCCTCCCCCCCCCCCCAAAAAAAAGAGAGAAATTAAACCACAGCAACTACAACACATCTTGAAAAGGGATTTTAAATATTGGAACTTATTCACTTGTGAATATATCATTCAGATGTTTTTTTTTTTAAATACTCTTTATGCATTAGTCCCAAAATGTCCATAAATTACTTGCATGACTAAAGATGACACTTAAAGGATACCAAACATTTATCATAATTCAACACAGGTTCAGGGAAATCTACGAGAAAGCGAGGTTCTGAAGGAGAAAGTGCAGCAGGAGCTAGACTTCACTCGCCAGCAGTTCCAACGAGATATTAGCTCAAAGGACAACCAGAGTTCTGATCTGCAGATACAGATGGCAAAGGTATGATGAGGGATAGCAGGGAAGCTCTGTGATAAGACGTAATTAGAGCCCCTTTTAAGTGTTGGGAGCCCAAAATTTGCCCCCAAATTTGCCCCAAAATGTACTTAAATTGTACAATGATGTGAAAGGGGATGTCATTTTAATAGCACACACTTCTGCAAGGATTTTCTAAACAAATTTGTTTGAAGACGAATATTGATGACAGAATGCCATATTTGGGTTTACTGTTTTATGCAGAAAACCTTAATTTTGTATTCTTTCATCAATTTTCGTCTTCAAACACACTTGTTTTGGAAATCCTTGCAGAAGTTTGTGCTAAATGACATCTTCTTTCACATCATTATACAATTTAGGTGAAATTTTTACATCAAATTGTTTGAGCTCCCAACACTTTAGAGAGGCATTAATATTGCAATTGTTGTTACTTTCACGATTCCCTGTTCCAATCACTTTTGACAACCTGTTTTCTTTTCTTTATTCTTATTATTTTTCACTTTATCTTTTTTTAACCTCCTTCAAAGACCTTCTTCATAATATATGTGATTTAGATTTGTGAAATCTATTAAATAAATCTTGACTGTTTCTTAAGGCAAACGATAGGCTGCAGGAGTTGGAAGTTGCCAATCAGAAGTTGAAGCAAGAACTTGAATTCAGTGAGCAGCAACACCAACATCAGCTCACCAGCAAGGGCAATCAAAGTGTGGAGTTGCAGCAACAGATTGACAAGGTATATAGAAATTAATATTCAATTCTTATTCCTCTAACATATGTACACAAATGCGACAGAAGGGCAAAGATTGGCCAAAGCTCAGATGTTGAAATATTATATTTTGTTGTCTTCATTCTTTATCTATAATTGTGCAAAATATCTCTAATGTACCTGTAATATCTTCAGTAAAGGTAGCTGACTGGCCAAAACATTCTCTGGGTCCAGCTGAAAATCTAATATATTGAATCCTGTATATAGACCAGTCATGGAAGACAAAAAAGGCAGTCTTTATAGACAGGTGGTTGCTAAAGCAGGTTTGACTTTAGTTTTGTTATCATATAGCATACAAATATAACTGTCAAGGATTTAAGAAAAGAAAATAATGGCATTCATGTCGCAAATTTCCAGAAATAATTTTTTTATTCAATGGAGGGGGATATTGCACAATAATAATAATAATAGGCATTTCTATAGTGCCGTCTATCTAGAAATTCTATTCCGAGGCGCATTTATTATTACCCTGGCTTTAGCCTAGCTGCCATTACAGCGCTCCAGCATTTCAAGGAATTAATTCCTGCCGGATACACATTTACCTCACCTGGGTCGAGTGTAGCAAATGAAGATTAATGCCTTGCCAACGGACATTAATTAGCAGTATCTTTGAGTGCATGCTGTTGTAACTTTTTTTCTTTTCTTTTTTTGCGTGATGCAGCTGCAAGCATCCATCAAGGAGAGAGATGAGGAGGTGGAGAAGGTAAGGAAAGATTTATCTGGGAGTAGACTGTCTGGTGAAGATCAAATCAGACACACGGAACAGAGGCTGACTTCTCTCAAGCTAGAACATAGCAAGGTGAGTGATAGTCATACCTAAAATCAAACTTAAAGCCCCGCTGCACTACTTATGGCTACTTGCGCCCTCTATATAGCAAACAATGCCTAATCGGTGCTGTTGGTCCCCACTGATCCCTTTTTTTTAATGTAAATTGAAAGCTTTATGAATTGATGAGATAACCACCTGTCAGTGACCTTGCAGGGAGGTCTAATCCCCCTGGTCAAACTAGTACATACAGGATTTAATGAAAATTAGTTAATACCCAGAGTTATTAATGATGTTCTATGTTTAATGTGTTCAGGATTAGAATCAAGGAAATTTGGAATAGGAAACCTGTGTTTAACTCTTAGAGCTTTACCTGATCTCTAAAATGATGTCAATAAATACTTTTAACCTGCTGATTACAATTTGATCTTGTTATTACACACATTATAGTTACGTCCAGCCCAAGTTCTCTGAGTGCTAAGTAATGGGTTAAAGTTCAAAATGGCCTCATAAAGCACTATCTAAAATCCTATGGAACAGAGGTAATCTTCATTATCTTTAGTACATGTGTGTTTGATTTAGGTTGAGGAGGCTTTGAAGGAACAGCAGGGTCTAGTGAGTAGTCTACAGCAGCAGCTTGACACAGCCAAACAGCAGTATCAACAGGAGAGTAACCATAGCGATGACCTTGGGTCACAACTCAGAGACAAAGAAGCCCAATTGGAGGAACATGCGAGAAATCTTTCAGAAAGGTATGGGGGATATTCAATAGTAAACCTTCAAAGTGTTTCCTCATGGAGGTCATGCAAAGGTCATATAAGGTCATACAAGTATATGCATCTCTGAACCTTGAACTCTTATGAATACTATTGAAATATCTACTGTTTCATCATTGTATCCATTTCACTTTTATACAAATTTGTAAAAAAAAATGTATTGTCTTGCAGGTGGACATTTATGACATAGTTCATTCCAGTTATTTACCATTGCCCTGTATTTACCCTTTTTTCAGAGATGCTAAGATATCAGATCTGGAGAGTAGCATTCAGAAGCAAAAAGAGGCCAATGAGAAAATGGAAGCAGAGAAGACAGATCTGATATCACAGGTAAGAAGGATGTTTAGGTTCATAAAGTACTGCATGCTGTTGGCATATTCTGTACAAACTAAAAGAAGCGGACATGAAATTTGTAGTCGCTTTCATGTCTGTGTTGACTGAGGTTTAATAAAAGGACATCTGATAGGAGGTAGTTCTTTCAAAATCTTTTATTGCTATTTTTTGCAGCTCAGCTAAAGCCAAAGTAATTAGAACAGAACCCTAACAGCACCTACAGGTTGTGAAAAAAGTCACTGTTATTTTTTATCTTTATATAATTATTCTCTTATACAGATTCAGGCAGGAGAAGGAGTAGAGACTGCCATCCAACAACTAAAACAAGAAGTGGTAAGTCAAATCTCCAAAGTTGTCTGTTTATTTCTATATCAAACAGGAACCGCTTAGAGGCATTATGCAATTTGCGGTATAGAAATATCTTATTATTATTATTATTATTATCTGCATGAAGGATTTTGAGTACTGCATTTGACACTTCCTTTCTTCTTTATACCACCCACATAGGGTTAGTCTAGACTATTTTTATAGTTTCGATGTTGAAGGTTTACTTCTAAAATTTAAGATACTTTATGCTCATACTATTGACAAGGTATTGCATACATTGTCCGTCTATGTTTCTGACATATAGTTATACTGATATTATTTTTTATCTTCTATATCATAGGATGACTTCCAGAAGGAGGTATCAGACCTGGAGGCAAGTAAAGAAACGCTGGCACAGGAGCATCACGAGAAAACAGAACAGCTTTACAAACAGCTCAAAGAGGTGAGCATCTAATATATCTGTCTCTTTCTGTAGATTCATTTTGATACGATACATCCCAAATTGAGTAGTGATTATGCGTGTCGTGATTAAGAAACCGTCTTTACTTGGCCTTCTGTGTGTGGATAATATGTTGTCCAAGACTCGGGCTTGCCAGGTTCCCACTGTATGATATAAAGTTTATACTGGGAGTGTTTTAACTGTCTTTACTGGTTACTGGCAAATGTTGTTCTGATTTCTTGTAACTTGTTGAATACAGCTTGCTTTGGTATCACACACATTCTTCATAGACCCCAGTCTGATATACACATACATCAGGTTGTCGTTTCACATAACCGTCATAAGAACAGGTTCACCGACATCCCATTGAAACGCACGTTAAATTCAATACACGCGTTACAATGGGTTGTCCGCGAACTTGTTCTTATGACGATTTTGTGAAACGCTGCCCCGATACCAACATTAATGAATTGATTACATGTAACTCCTGATCTGTCTTGTCTGTTTAATGTCTAGGCCAAGAGTCATCTTGAATCTGAGAAAGCCAAACTGGAAAGGACAGAGACAAATCTGGCAGATACATCCGGAAAGTTAGCAAGCACCCAGGAGAAACTTGTAGCTACGGAAGCTGAAGTCAAATCAAAGGTAAGATCATTTTCTCAAAACTTTACATAAATGTAGTTTGGGTACATATGTTGGTTGTACCCAATCATTGTTTACGGTTAGAAATGAGTCATTATTAGCCCCAGGAACCCTCAAGTATTGTGCTAGTTAACATTACACATTATTGCAGGTATCACTACATCAGTTTAAATCCAACATATCTGTTTCGATCATACCAGTCTTAGATCATAAAGTAAACGTGTGAATTTTGTAATTGATTGGATAATTGTAGGTAATAAACTAGAAAGCTCAATATTTTTCATGTCTTTCCTCTTCTCCCTCTCTCTCTCTCTCTCTCTCTCTCTCTCTCTCTCTCTCTCTTGTATCTAACGTATAGAGACAATTATGTAATATGCGCTATATAAGCATTGAAAATCATTATTATTATTTATCATAAAACTATATCCAATTTAGCTATAAAGTATATTTCTCAAAACAAGTCGATGTTATTGTGATGGTTATGTTTCTTTCATCTTTTTTTTTCTAAGAAATCATTCATATTCTTGGAAAGCAAGATGTGAACCAATGGATCTATTAAGTCTATCTAAAGGGCTAGATAATTGAGGATTTATTCTTGACCCAAATTCACTGGCTTGATGTAGACCCCATGATCTTCTGATTCCAAAAGAGCTGCTCAAATCACTTAGCTGAAGGAACTCCCTGATTATGTCTTCTTCTTTTTTGCTTGTATTTAAATGTCAAGGCTCACAAGTCATCAAGTTTTACCTATCTTGGAGTCATTTCTGTCTGAAATATGCTTATATTTCTTCATATATGTTTTAATGTAAACTAATCTTTGTTATGTAATCAGAACTGAACAAATAAATCAAATTAAATGAAAAAAATTGTGCCTCTTCTGTTGTAAGAAGTCTCTAAGAAGATGATGCATCCATTTCAATTTCCTTGACAGAATGAGTTGTTACATGCTGCTGAAGCCTCCATTGCAACCCAGAGGGCTGATCTGGAGAGTCATCTCCGAACATCGCAGACAGCACTTGAAGATAAGCAGAAGGACATGGATAGGGTGCAGGAACTACTCCAACAGGTATGGTTTTAGTCTGAATATGATTTTTCAATGATGATGACAACAAGTCTGATTTTTAAATATGTCAACTCTCCCCATAGAAGTAACAATTAAGTTCTCATCATTTACCAGTCTTCAATAAACCCAAGTTGAAGCTATTATTACAATATCCACCCTAAGGGGAGTGTTCTCTGACAAAAAAGAAAAAATTGAAAGTTTTAAATATATGTTATGACTGATGTTACTTGCTATTGTGAAATTGTCTTACTCTTCCCTTCAATTGTTTTATGAATAAGATGTATTCATGTTGTCACTGTTCTGATTTAGAACTTGCTAGAGAATAAAAGAATATCATCTGAAGCTCAACCTATTACTTTCTATAGATAAATACTTTTTCACATATTTACTAAGGCATTAAGTAGTCACATCCTCCATGCACCCTTCCCCCTCCATCATATCTATCTTGCAAATTTAGTCTCTGCTAACTTTTTCCATTGTAATGACCCTATTATCTCAGACCAAGGATGAACTGACTTCATCCAAGGACCAGGTCAAAGGTCTGGAGACACAGGTTCAAGAGGTCAAAGGTGAACTGACCAACAGCCAGCACCAGTACTCACTACTGCAGACAGACTTGAAGAACAAGGTTAGTTGCTATGGTCAATGAATCACTGAATATATGATGAAAATGATTGGATTGAATAAATGATGGATAAGTTTGATGATTGAATTATTCATTTAATTGTTAAAGGCATCGTTTAACAATGTTAAATCTGAGATGCATGGCCTATGTGTTATCAGTGTCTGTGATATGGTGTAATATTGAAGCCCTAAAAAAATTGCACTTCAAAATATCATGAAGTGCCTCAAAAAAGTAAAAGTCTTTGAGTGACCGGTTCTACCATACTCATTTTCCCCAATAGACTGTAGTGTTATGAAATCCGTTAGGAAAACTAATTTTTAAATTTTGATTTCCAATCATAAATATCTTGATTATCATAAAAGTCATGGGTTCCTGACTGACCTAAAGGTTTATAACTATGATTGCAGCTTGAGCTAAATATAAGATTTTGTTTCAGAATCTGAGACAAAGTTACCCAATCCCTTTAATTAGTTTAATGAATGATTTAATGAGGGATTGATTGATTGATTAAATTACAGATCTAGTTATAATTATCAAATTTATTTGTTTCCATTTTGCCAGCTCTGTGTAACATATTAATTTCAAGAATTAAATTAATTTCAAGAATTGCATCAAACTTATTATGATATTGTAATGCCCATATTCAAAATGCCCCATCCATTGAATCATTCCAAACCCTTCTCAAAACCCACCTTTTTAATCAGTTATGGTATGCTGGAGGCGCACACAAGTAGTTAATTCCATTCAACTCAATTGTATTGTATTGTATTGTATTAGTAATATTTTATTTTATTTTGTTGCTTTTAAGGTATTGAACATGTTAAATAATTATAATAAGTTAGACAGTACCACCTGTGCGCTTAGAAACGCCTGTATAAAGCACCCTATAAATGTAATTAGTATTATTATGATTATTAATGAAGATTGCTTATAGAACAGTTTCGTTGCAAAATCATATATTTATAAACAATAACATGAGTTGATAAATTGCTACTCTTGTTCTCTTTTTCAATAGGACAACCAGATATCAACCATTGAAGCTTCTAAAGATGCTCAGAAGGCGGAGATGGAGGAGAAGACTACTAACATACAAGCAGTGGTGACGGAGAGGCAGAAAGCTTTAGATCTTATCACAGAACAGTTCCAAACGGTTAGTTCAGTGTACAAAGTGCTTTAAAGCCCGCCACACACTCTGTAATGAGATTTCATTTCCTGTTTAAAGATAAAGACGAGTTATGGTCATGCGATTGCATTGTGAAAAAAAAGTTGTGGAATCGATCAGAAAAGGTTGATCATCTAGCATATAAGTATTGGTGTGTACTGCAAGGTTCTGGAATCATCAAAATGATAAGAAATTTGGCCCAGTCTTGGTACAGTTACAAGTACTGTACACAGAAAGATGTATGTGGGACTACGCGACACGTGCACGACACGTGCACGATATCTATCAGGTTTCTCAGCAAAATTTATATCATCACGTATTAGTCAAAACATGTTCTTTCACATGATTGGTAAAAAGAGCTTCCATTTCATTTTTTGAGAGGGGGGCGTTTCCAAAACTGATCTTTACCTTTAAGAATGGGTAGTTGGAGTTCAAGATGACAATTACAGAATTTCTACATGTGTGTTAACATACCAACTGGTCACACAACAGTTAAGTTTGATCTCATTTCAATTGTAGACTTGTGCGTTTGATTATATCTCAAATCGATTGTACAGTCGATAGTCTTATGACTGCTTGGAAACTTTAAATCAGTAAATGTTTCACCTTACAAACTTTTGAAGTATATATTGTTTCCTTATCTATGACATACTGAGGACAACTTGTGATATAATTGTTTTTACCTGTATTTTTTTTTACCTGTTTGCTTTTGATGCCAATAGACATCAAAAGATCTGACATCATGTGAATCCAAGCTGGGCCAGATGGAGGCTTCTCTTCAAAGTACTCAGGACCAACTAGCCTCCACTGCCAGTAGTTTAGCTAAAATGGTAGAAGAAATGCAGTCCACCAAAGATAGCCTGGAGTCAAAGTATAGGGAGTTGACAGACCTCAAAACAAATAGTGAACAGGTAAGAGTGAGACATTCATAGTAAGGAAGAGGAAGTGAGAATAAAAGAATATATTAAATGAATGATAATAACTAAATAGTAAATATTATTTCAATTAAATTCTTTATTCAGTTTAAAACAATTTACAATGACAATAAACAATATACAATATAATGGTTAGGACCCCTTAGAAGCAGAAATCTGCTTTATATCAAAAGTATTCACGATATTTCATGGGTACTAGATTAACAGGTCTATCTGTCATAAATTGTTGTTATTCTATCAGCAATTGTTTGAGAACCATATTTTATATACTATTTAGGTTTTTGAAATTATTTTAGCTCCTTTGCAAAGTTAGGGATCATTGATTTTGCGTAACATTAAAGTACTAGTGTGCATTTTTTTACCAATCAACTTGTTGACTGCCAATGATGTAAATATTGATTATTTAGGAGCAACATATGATATTAATTTTATATTTTCAAGAACTTGTCACTGGCTGCAATAACATTTTGTTTTCCTCAATGCAGTCAATCGTGGAAAGCCAAGCCGCTATCACAAAATTGCAGAAGGAGAAAGAGGAATTAGAATCAACGCTCAATGCCTCCAATGCAGAACATCATAATGAGGTGAGTCACATCTCTGATGAGTGGCGCTACATCAGGCAATGATAGTGTGAGTCATAGATAGAGAGAGAGAGAGAGAGAGAGAGAGATATTGCCGCTCATGTCTGTATCTTTGATGTGATATGGAATTAATTCATCATTCATAGTTTCTTCTTTGTTTATCTGTCAGTCATACATGTCAAGCATTTAATGTGATCCACAATCATTGATGAAAGACATTGATCAATGAATCAGATCATGGAAGGAACATTTATAGCAAGAGCAATCACCTTCCAGTCCCAATGTGTACACCTCAGTTTGAACACCAGTAGCTTGTGTCAAAGGCTACCTGTCTATATTACTCCCCACTGTGGAGTGCCCTTTTGATGAGCTGAAGTATTAATTTCTGTCTCAACCGCCGTCATCGTATTCCAGTCAGTCTTTCAGATGCTATATCTTGCCTGTAAAGAGCGCTGTAAATTTGACTCTTAAATTTAACTTGTAATGTTCTCTGTTTCAGTTGACCGTAGTTAATGAACGGGTGAACAATCTACAAGAGTCTTTGGATTCTCGTAACACTGTACTACAAGACAAGGAACAACTCGTCAAACAACAAGTAGAACAACATGCACAGGAAAAGGTATGTACACTCCCATCTTCTGTCATCTCTTTCTCTCTCTCTCTCTCTCTGTCTCTCTGTTTCTCTCTCCATCTTTTCCCCTCTCCCTTCCTTTCTCTCTCTTGCTCTCTCACTCTCTCTCTCTCTCTCTCTCTATCTCGTTCTCTCGCTCTCTATCTCCCTCTCTCTCCCCTATCTTTTCCCCTTCTCCCCATTTCTATCCCACTCTATAATCTTGTCAGCTCTTAAGTTTTGTAATAGTATACAGATATACCTGAAGAATCAAAACAATATACTAGCTGGTAGTTCTTTGACAAAATTCTTTTAAAATGATTGTTCTTTGTACAGTTCTGTAGTTCTCTGATCTCTTTGTGTAGTGACCACTGTACCCATGATATTCATCTTCTCATATTTCCCGTTCATTTCTTCAGACCAAGTTTACAGAAGAGATGACAAACAAGCTGAACTCAGAGCAGGCTAAAGTCACAGAGCTAACCAATTGTCTTGATACTACTCAAATGCAGCTCGTTGAAGCTAAGGTAAGTGTGGCCCATATAACATGGTGGTCTTACAGAGAGGTGTCCCCTTAAAGTGACTCTGTAACATTGCCTTAGATTCTGAAACAAAATCCTGGATTTAGCTCATGCTGCAATCATAATTATAAACCTTTAGGCCATGACTTTTACAAGCCGATCGCCTGTCTGATTATCAAGATATTTATGATTGGAAATCAAAATTTAATTTTTCGTTTTCCTAACGGTTTTCATAACTCTACAGTCTGTTGGGGAAAATGAGTATGGTATTAAAACCGGTCACTCAAAGATTTTAACTTTTTTGAGGCACTTCATGATCATTTTGAAGCACAATTTTTTAAGGCTTCAATATTACACCATATTACAGACACTGATAACACGTAGGGCCATGCATCTCAGATTTAACATTGTTAAACAGTGCCTTTAAGGTTTGTTCAGACATGGCACGGTGAACCGCTGCAAAACGTTGTAAATGAATGGCAACTGTGTGCAACTCTGGACTTGGCGGGTATTCACGGAGCTCTGTGTCATAAGGTTCAGAAGTGTGAAGCATATTACACTTTACATCATCATGAAAAAAAACGTTGCAGTTTTGCTGCTACATATCTGAACAGTCTTAAGACAGGTTGCAGTTTATATGTTGATTGTATGGCATTCCTGCAAGCTGTCCTCCAATGAAGTCTCCTTTCCATGCAGTATCTTTTCAAATTCGCTTACATATCTTATATTTTGTACCATAACTTTTTTGCATAGATCGTAACCAGATAAATTGATTTCAATCTTAACAATAAATGTCTTTTGTGATTGTGACCAATGCTGAGAGAATTTTATTTAGTATCCCAACTCGATGTTTTCTCAGATCATATTTCTTTCTCGTCTTCTTTTCCCAACAGGCTGGATTAGCTGAGAAGACGCAATCAGAGTTGGGTCTAGCAGACCGCGTGTCAGAGCTAGAGGCAAGCCGCGTATCGCTACATGCTGAACTCACTGCCGAACAACAGGAGACTGCTCACTTGAAGAAACAGACGGAGCTCCAAGATGGCTCACTGGCAGAAAGCGTAAGCAATTAGAACGACAGAAGAGAAATGTGTAGTAATTGATGTGCGTTTATGCACATTAATGGCTTTATTGATGGTCTGACCGACTGATTAATGGTTGCTCAGTTGGTTGCTCTTTGTTTTACATGGAATACACAGAGAGCATATGAATATTGGTAAACTTTTACCAAAACATCACCTGCTGGCCTATCAGAGGAATTACGTTGAAGGATATAGTGCTGCTCGTTGAGGTACATGTGGTCTAACTAGGTTGGGCAATGGTATTAGTGTTTCAATGATATAAAACTTCTATATTAATAGTGAGAGCTCTTAATCTTAAAGGGATTGGGTATCTTTGTCTCGGATTCTGAAACAAAATCCTGGATGTAGCTCATGCTGCAATGTTAATTATAAACCTTTGGGTTAGTCAGGAACCCCATTACTTTTACAAGCTGATCGCCTGTCTGATTATCAAGATATTTATGATTAGAAATCATAATTTTTTCCAAACGGTTTTTAAAACACTACAGTCTATTGGGGAAAATGAGTGCAGTAAAACCGGTCACTCAAAGATTTTTTTTACTTTTTTGAGGCACTTTAGACCTTTAGACTTTACACTATATCACAGACACTGATAACATGAAGGGCCATGCATCTCAGATTTAATATTATTAAACAATGCCCTTAAACTCAAATCCGATTCTAGAGTTATGAATAAATAAGTGAAAAACGATCAATAAAGTTTAAGATTGATAGTGATCCATATAGTTAAGTTAAACAAATATAAACATGTTTCTTGTGAAGAGTGAAATTAAACTCCCTCTCTCAGAGAAACAGTGGAAGAAAGAAAAAAAATGGCAGACAGGCAGACAGGGGCAGAGGTGTACAGGGGAAGACAGGGAGACAAGAAATCTTGGTCATCTATGCATTTCTCGTTCTCAAATTTTCAGTTTTCCAAGTGTGAGATGCTTGAACAACAGATAGTCACCAGGGACAATGTGCAGAGAGATATGCAGCAGAAGATTGAGGTAATACATTAGTTTTAGTTTTATCACATTCAAGTATAATTAAATATGGGTATCACTTTATTCATTATGATACAGAGGTGTCAATGATAGTTAGCATTTTTTTTTTCTTCATCTCAGTCACATTTACTGTCATATTTACTTGAGGAGGCACGATGGCTCAGTGGTAAAGCAGTTGCTTCGTAACCGGGAAGTTCCGGGTTCGAAACCAAGTGGATGCGCTTGTGCCCTTTGGGTAAGGCATCAATCCTCATTACCAAGTCTCAGAAAGGACTTACCAGTAAAGCCATCGGTCCCCTAGTTGTTTACTTATAAGCATATACGTAATTTCTTAGCAGTCACGTAAAAACGATCATTGATCACTGTCTTGATTTATGGTTATGACCACTGTGTTTGGATTTGATTCGATTTAAGACAATTTGTAGAGAGATATTCATGTAGAAAAGCAATTGAACATTAAGTGGAACTTTTTTGTGTGCTAACAAAGGCTATTTCACTGTTTCTACATTA
>JARBES010278495.1:0-14188 GCA_030265145.1 Strongylocentrotus pallidus | reverse complement strand
TTTTTACCCCCCCCCCCCCCCCCTGAGGCCAAAGTCTGGATATGCCACTGTTCTAAGTAGTGTGTTTTAAGTACCTTGACATATGATAATCGGATTTTCATCAAGCTTTCTCTGATATTTTTTATCTTTCTTTTGCTTTTATTAAAAAGAATTGAATAAAAATAAAAATAATAAAAATAATAACGATAATAAAAGTAATACTACTAATAATTTAAAAAATGATGTAATAACAGAATATCAGGGTAGAATCCCCAATTATAACCATATCTTTATATTGACAATTTATTGCAAATATAATGCCTGGACATTTGAATGCATGGTATAACTGGCGTACGACTGACTTGACTTACTATATGCCGTCCACGAAGGCAAGAGGCCTCGTGATGGCTTCTATATGGTGATGGTATGCCAGGTATTTCTGTCTGCACTCAGTCTTAATGCATCTGTCAGCCTTGTTATGGATCTTGCTTTGCCGTCCTCTGAGATGCAGTCAAGCTGGTAACTTCTTTTGTCAAGCCATCTTTTGGGTGGACGGCCTCTGGGTCGATTTCCTGTGACATTTCCTTCAACAGCAATTTGTGGGTATCTTGTGGTTTTCATTCTTAGGACGTGGCCAAAATATTTGAGTCTTTTAGTAGAGACTTTGTCCATGACATCTTGTTCGAGGTTGAGGGATTCTTTGATGTGTGTGTTTCGGATCTTGTCTAGTCTTGTCACCCCCATTATGCGAAGGATGCATACCATTTCAAACACCTGAAGCCTGTTGCTATCTTCTTTTCTTACTGTCCGGGATTCTGCCCCATAAAGCAGTATGGAGGGGATGAGTGATTGATACAGTTAAATTTTAAAACATGTGACAGTTTATAGAAAATAATCTCATTTGTCCTATAAGTCTTTTTAATAAACCTTTCTCAATGTATTAGAAATTAGATTCTAAAATACTGGCATTTAATGAAAAAAACGTTTTATGTATCACGATGTCGTACATAATAAGACTTCGATCAAACTTAGTCGTTGGAGTTAGAGATCAGCCGTCAGTTCCTGCAGAGATATCGGTGATGAGAAAGGCTGTCCTTATTTTCTTGTATATGAGGGCTTGCTCCTGGAATACCGATGAGAGTAGTATATGTATTAGCAGTATGAATTAGTGGAGGGCAAGGGTCGTTGAGGATTTAATTATGTGGTAATGTTTATGTCTGGGATGGGTGGGAATGAAAGAATTAGTTGTGTAAAAGCTAGTGGGTTGTCTCTGTCTAGGGTAAATAGAATGTCTATTTATGGGAGCTGCCGGTAGGTATTCCTTTCCTGTGCGGAAAGAAGCAACTGAATCTTACGACCAGGTGAATAAAAACACAATGAAATTGAAACGTCACAGATAGCGCTATACAAAATGAAACTATTATCATTGTGTATTATTCCTAAATATGGTTTCGGTTAGTCCTGTCATATAGAAAGCAAATATTAGCTTTGACGATCGAGGAAGCTTCTCACAAAAAGTTTGCTCGGCTAGCGGACTAAAAAAATATTTATTTCACTCTTTTCGTTCAAGTTAACTCAAGTGGATTTATTCGCGACTAGTTCTTCCTTGTTCGAGTATTTTTATCCGGACATTGTAAATTAAAATCCCTGTTTTGCATTTTATGATAGAATACAAGTCAATGCTTCGTCTTTCATTGATGGAAGCATAGCTTTGATATACTATTTCAAATCAACCAAAAAAGCTGACATGGTTTTATGTTCCAAGTATCGTATTCAATGTGTACTGACACTAGTTCTTATCGTGACGTTATGTCGTTCATATGCTGGTGAGTGTTCTCATTTCTGCCTTCCCTTTTCCCCGTATTTTTCTTTTCTTTCCTTCTTCTTGTTCTTTTTTGTTTGTTTGCCTTTTGTTATTACGACAGAATTGATATATTATCACCCGCGATGGATTTTATTTCCCAATATTTGTGTTTATGCATGTTTACATAAACTTTTAATTGAACTAAATCGAATTGAATTGAATCAGTAATGTCAAGAAATGGTAGAAATAACTCATGATTTAAGGGTAATTCGCAGATACAAGAACATTTGTCATAAGAGTCTCTTACTCATGTTCAAAAGAGTATACAAGAGAGAGAGAAGGCGGAGGATGGAGGGAAGGGGGAGAGAGAGAAGGGAGAGCGAGGGAGAGAGACAAAGAAGGGAGAGCGAGGGAGAGAGAGAGAAGGGAGAGCGAGGGAGAGAAAGAGAGAGAGAGAAAGAGAGAGAGAGAGAGAGGGAGAGAACGATCCTTATTCGTCTACAGGTAAATGAGATTCATTATGTATCAAATAAGTTCATAGTTCATTAAGATGCCTTGATGTAATCCAAAGTGAATTGAAAGAAGAAAGGTAAACTTAAATCTCCTTCCTTTTGCTTTGTAGAATTAACCTGTACATTCGGGAGACGTACATGGTCGTCAGATGCTGGATTGAACGAATGTGGTATTACGCAGAGCAGCTCATCACCTGCCTGGGGAGCGACCAGTGGCCGGGGCAACAATGGCAATGCGCCACAAGGAGGCGCAAATGGTTCGTATACTCTTCAGGGACCAGTTTCTCGAAACCGTCAGAAGTCTAAATTCGTGGATCACCCATAGACCCGCGTGTTTATTCTATAAACACACGTTATCATTATTACTATTATTAATATAACTTATTCCGCGCTTTTACCATGAGGCCGAAAGCGCTTTACAGTGATCTTACAACTACATACTGCACAAAAAAAAATTGTTTTTAAGGCCTTTCTGAATGTAACAAATGATGGAGACTGCCTGATATGCCTCCTTGACAGTACATGAAGCCAACTTATCTTTCAAAAAAATCTTCTTTAGCGATATCAATGACTTAGCATACATTCTTATAAACTTCTATGAATAATTTGCGAGCTGAGTCCAGTCTTTTTCGCCATTTCCGTTCTGCTTTACGGCGATGTTAGCGTGCAGGAAGCACAGACTCATTGAACCAAGGTCTACGTAGCTTCAAGGGCGAGACTCGGTTTCCGATGGAGCATAGGTATCAATTACCTTAGTGACTCCAGAAACATACCAATCAAATAAGGATTCACTATCTAATCCTGCAGGTTGAGATGACACTAATTCATGTAAAGCATTAGTGAATTGAACTTTATCGATCTTGCGATATTTGCGTAAGGAAGAAGTAAAAGAGATTGGCTCTGATTTCTGTTTAGCCAGCGAGGAGCAGATCATGTAATGATCAGAGATGCATGTATCGACTGTATGGCAGCCTAGTACCACTGAATAATTTCGGGTAAAACTAAGTCTGAAGTGTGGCCCAGGTTATGTGTTTGACCTTGAACACGGTGGATGAACCCAGCAGATGTAATAATATTCTTGATTTTAATAGAGTACATAATTTGTAGTCATAATCTTCCCAATGGACATTTAAGTTCAATGGAAAGTCCAAAAAGTTAGATGTATGGCGATTTCGAGAAACGGCCCCTGGTTCTTTTTTCACCTAAAGGTATCTATCTATCCATAGAAGCAATGCCCTTTGCTAGATTTCCTCATATTTCACAACCAAATTAATTTATCTTTAATACATATTTCATCCTGTACTGATTTTTCCCCTATCTTTCATATTATGATGTATTGTAATCAACTTTTAAAGATATATATATCTCACATAAATATTATGTTTCTTCACTTTAATATGTTATGAAGTGTTGTGAAATAAGTACGCCCTTGAGCTAATATAGGTTTTCCCGGCCAATTTCGTAAAAGCAGCAATCAATTTCATTAACGTGCATTCATGTTCGAGACAATTTTCTCCACTCGTTCCTCTCCTGTTTCATTTTTAAACTTGTTGCATTCAATTTCGTTTAGATTCACCGAATTTTCTAAACATGCACATTCAAATTAAATCTTGGTTCAGTCAATTTGGAAATGCGTAATGGGGGGGGGGGACACGTCCCCCTTATTTTTTTAGGGGGGATCGTCCCCCCTGAAAATTTGAAAAAAGTGCCCCAAAATAATGTATAGCAAATACTGACTGAAAACTGCAACACACTTTTAGGCTCTGGAGGGCCGAAGAGTGCAGCGTTTAGACAAATAAAAATGCAAAAATATTCTCACTCGGTAGCTACGCTCCCTCGCATCAGTTCCCCCCACAACAAATTCAAACGTGGTTGATTTCTAATTCGATACCCGTGATTTACAAATGTTGCTGAAATGGCATGATTTTCCCCTGAGCTTCCGGGGGCTCTGCCCCCTGGACCCCACCAAGAACCTGAAGGTGGGCTCTGGTTGCTCATCTGACCGTAATTAAATGCCTAAAACCCCTGAGCTTCCGGGGGCTCCGCCACCGTGAACCCCACCAGGGCCCTAAAGCGGCCCCTGGATGCTCATCTAATCGTAATTTTAATGCCTAAAACCCCTGAGCTTCTTGGGGCTCAGCTCCCTGGACCCCACTCCAATTAGTGACCTGTAATATGCCAGTGTCACAAATAAGATATCAAAATATGCTCATTTGACCGTTATTAAATGCCTAAAACCCCTGAGCTTCACGGAGTTCCGCCCCTAGACCCCGACCGGGGCTTTGCCACTGAACCCTCACGTCAACTTACGCTCCACTTGTTTTTCTCGCTTTGTTCTACTCTACCTGATCGTAAATACTTCAGCCCCCCCTCCCCACTTTGAAGAAAAGGTTCCGCGGAGCCTGCATGTAACATGTAAGAGTGGTGGTGATGCGGATTTTTTTCTGCCACCCAAACATTTTTGCTCATTACGCCACTGCTCCCTCGACCCTCGTATTTCGTCCTCCCGGTCAGAAAAAGAAATCGCCGCCCCTGAGTATGAGGCTCGATGTTCATTCGGATATTCAGTATTTCATGTTCATTTATTTATTCTTTTTCTCTATGATCTTTTCTGACATGATTTCACATTATACAATCTTCTTATTTGTCTGATATATTTATATTGCATTTTATGTTTTCTCTTTCTTTCGACATTCTTTATTTTTGTTGAAACATCTCTTTATTCATATCTTCATATGTTTCATTATAAATGCCTAAGGGGTTATTTTTGTAATGGTTCGTTTTGATCAATCTTGATTGAGTAGGAGTTCTTTCTTTCTTTTCATTTAACATCTTTTTATTTATTCATCATTGTATTTTGTTTCCATCATGTCCATGTCTATTAAACCCGAACTCTACCTATGTCCAAGGTCTGTTTATATATAGCTTGTGCTTAAAAAGAAGTCACAAATTGTGTACCTTCCCCGGGGACAATTACCTGTGTAATGACAGAACGAATACGCAATCACCTCTAAATATATCAGATTATCTCTCCTTGCTTTCTTTATATAGATGGGTTCCTACTGGGACAAAGAGTAAACGAGCAGATCTCAGCAATATTCTACCTACCAAATCTCAATCTACAACACAACTCTGGACTCCTCTCCTTTGACTACAAGTTCTTTAATCCTGGTGAGAGCATCCTGACGATTTCTGTCTGTGGTTTGACAATAGATGCTGTCAACCTGCAGTCTAATGGCAGCTGGGAGTTGGTGGAAAACATCAGAATATACTGCAATGGATATGAACCTACGGTATGTGTGAATTTAAAATGATAACGATGACATATAATAATGATGACAATGATAATAATAACAACAATAATAATAGAAATAACAATAATAATAGCAATAATGATAGTGTTAATGAAACAAATAATGACAATTATGGTAATAATGGTGACGATAATGATGGTATTAATAAAAACGATAATAATGATCATAATAATAATGATAATCAAAATAATAATAATGCTGGTGATGATTTTTCCTCGCAAACGAAGTATTAAAAAAATCTATATATGGAAAGTTGGAAAAATAAGGTAGAACCATTGCTGGACATAGGCAAGACAATATTCACCTAATACAAAATCTTTTTTCAGTATATTAGAAGGAAAATCATATTTTCGTATGCCGCTTTAGAAAACGAAATCAGTCGATACAATCGAAGAGTGTGGTCTGGGATGTACTTCCGTGTCTCATGACACGGAATTAAGCTGTAATATTAAAGGTAAACAAAAAATACAGGTGTAGGACTTATTCTTCTTCACTTACTGTTTACACAAACAGGGAACTTCCTTCGTGCGCGGTGTCATTAATAGTTCAAAGATCATTTCCCCAGTATTTGATTTTTGTCAAATTATGCAAAACCAGTGAAACGAAGAAACCATATACTAAGAAGGGGAAGAAACAAACAAAAAATACACACTAGAAATGATTTCTTATAGTGTAGAGGTGTCGTGGTCGAGTGGATATGTCACTATATGACTTTTCATGTGGATCACAAGGTCCGCGGTTCAAGTCCCACCGCGGCACTAATGTCCTTTGACACCACATTTGCCACTCTCCGCGCAGGTGTTAAATGGGTATCCGGTAGGATGCGAAAGCTAATGTGCTTAGATTAGCAAGTGTGCGCTTGTAAAAATGACGCGTGGCAGGGTGTGGAGAATGTGCATACATTGTGTGCGGGTAAGCCTGAATCCGATGACCGGGGTAAATATATATATAATATATATATATGTAAAGCGCTTTGAGAGGGCCTTCGGTCCTGAAAAGCGCTATATATATGAACTAACTATTATTATTATTATCAAATTCCTAGCCATATTGTTCAGTTTAGATCCAATATATCAAGTCATTTGTGTGTTTGCTAATTAAAAATAAATCGAAGTTAATTTGGTGTCATTTTTACCTCTCCCGTAGATTTTAGGGGAATATTTCATTTGCTAAAACTCACGTTTCATAAATGATATTCCCCTCCTTCGTAGGTAACCTTCACTGCAGTATGGAGCCTGTCCTCTGGTCGTGTAGCCGTGGATAACATCCGGGTCGTGTCAGCTTCACTACCAAGTATGTAGTTATGACTGATGAGGATGAATCTTGCTTGATACATGTATCTTATAGGCCTACTATGTTGTAGAAATTGACTGCATAATTATTAAGCCAACGTCCAGTTCAGTTCAGTTCAGTTCAGTTCAATTTATTCATTCTTCTCAAGCATAAACACAATATTATAAAACATACAAAAATGGCAAATATACACAGTAAGAGAAAAAAAACGGAAACTACAAAAAGGTTTATACAAACTTGTACATAGTAGGTCCCGGTAAAGAGGAAAATACATGGTATAAACAATATCAATAACAAAATACAAAATTATACAGATTAACTAGGTAATCCAACACGCTACACCAACAAACACCAGCAATAATACAGGGAGGATGGGGTGGTAATGGTAATTGTACATCTAATGAAAACAATAATAATTTGAATAATCATCAATATATACCCTGCTTTGCTTTGCTACTTTGCTTTGAATGAAGATATATTTGTTGAACTCTTTACTTCCTCTGAAAGATTATTCCACGCGTGGACCACTGTGTCTAAATGAATAAAGTAAAATCTGTGACCTTTAATAATTGAGCGAGTATTGTGATAATGGACCGTTCTATGTATGGCAGACATTTGGGATACATCGCATGGAGTTATATCATGAATTGTACGAAACATTACTAATGCTATTTGAAAAATATGTATATCATATATATTTAGGGTTTTTAAACGGAAGAATAATGGTCGCGAATGTGATTTTAAGGAAGAATTTGTGCATATTCTCAAAATTTTCTTTTGTAATTTGTGTAACGGTTCCAATGTCGTTGTTCCAACATTCGCCCCAAAAAATATTTCAATATAGAAGATAAGGCAAGGCTAGACAATTATAAAGCATATAGATTTCCTTTTGTGGCAAAAAATCACGAAGTTTACAAAGAATTCCTACAGTTTTTGAGATCTTGGAAATATCATGATTTGTATGTTTTATATGTTCTTTACAACAAAAAAATAACATTAGTTTTTCATAATTTATCACCCATTCATGAGCATGAAACCAATTTATAATCTTAATTAATTCCTCATCTGTCTTATTTACAAGAATATCAAAATCATTATGAGAAGCAACTTTAAGTTAGTGTCGTCTGCTAAGAGGACAAAAAATGAGCGGGCCCAGTGTTGTGCCCTGGGGGACTCCACACCGGACCCTCACTCATTTGGAAACGTTGTATCATCCGCTAAATCTGACTTGCGTGCATACATGAAATGAGCATTTTTGCATGAAAAAGAAAAGTTTTCAAAAAAAGTGCGTTTCTTTCCGGCATTGGGGTGCCCGGGAGTCACTTAAGTAACCTTTCAAAAGTATAATAATATATAAATAATATGCACTTTCTGTGTACTTTTTTCGGAAAAAACATAGTAATCCAGCACAATGTTGTCTCTTTTTGCATTGGAGAAAGGCAAAATAACGAGTTTCAAATTGCACTTCGGCCGCTCTCGCAAGCCCTCACTCGTTCCATTGTGGTCTGGCGGCTTTAGGGTGAGCGGCTAATGAACATACTATTCGTTAGCTTTCTTCTGGTATTAAACTTGTTTTGATTAGTAGTATATTTTTGTCGTAATTTACTCATTCACATAATGGAACTACGTGTCGATGAAGCCAGTGGCCCGTGACCACAGAACTGTAAATATACGTAGAAGGCTTATTATAGTGGTTCGAAAAATCCTCACACGCTAAGACTTCATCCCACAAAATACTGGATAGATCATTCTTTATAGAATTAATAGATGATAAATTGGTTTTATGTATGATAAGGAGAGGGTATTTGTGGGGTTGATTGTTCACAGTATAAGTTAGTTATTAGAAATATGGGCAGATGATTTGTAATATCACTGTAGAATATCCCAGACTAAATTGGAGAAGCGTGTACATAAGTTAGGATATTCTCGAGTTGCAGATTTTGTGGTAATTCGTGAGGGCTTGTCTATTACCGGTGTGTTGGCTCAGTCAGTACAGCGTCCGTCTCACAACCGGGAGTTCCTGGGTTCGAACCCCAGCCGCGTCATACCAAAAGACCAAAAGAGTTGCTGCTACCTGTTTGGCGTTCAACAATAAGGGATAGAGCAACGTTGATCTGGCGCTGCTCAGTGGCTGCCGGGCTCACGATCAATTGGGCAAAAAGAATTTCCATTTTCGGTTTAATAAAATTTGGAGTGGACTTTAAAAGATTATTATTATTATTATTATTAACGAAATGAGTTATGGTATAAAATGTCCACCAAATTATTAATACAATTATTGGAACTAACGTTGAGATAATTTATGTTGAAATCACTGTTAATATAATTATTCTTATTTTCGCAAGATAATTTGTCAAGACAGTCTTCAATACTATCATTGAAATTATAAAAGGCGTCGTTTAACGATGTTAAATCTGAGGTGCCGGCACTACGTGTTATCAGTGTATGTGATATGGTGTAATATTGAAGCCCTAAAACAATTGCGCTTCAAAATGATCAAGAAGTGCCTCAAAAATTTTAAAATCTTGGAGTGACCGGTGTAATACCATACTCGTTTCCCCTAAAAGACTGTACTGTTATGAAAACCGTTAGGAAAACGCAAAATTTGGTTTCGATTTCCAATGATAAATATCTTGATAATCAGACAGGCGATCGGCTTGTAAAAGTCATGGGGTTCCTGACTGACCTTAAGGTTTACAATTATCACTGCAGCATGAGCTAAATCCAGGATTTTGTTTCAGAATCTGAGGCAAAGTTACCGGATCCCTTTAATGCATAAACGAGGGTCTCTATAGATAGCAACAACAACAACTATTCTTCTTATAACATAATTCAATTTCTATAAATATCAACAATACATGTATGTATGATAATGACTACAATATTATTTACAAGAAATTAAACTGAACAGGAAAGAGCTGCACACCAGGATCCTCGCTCAAAGAATAATGTTTAAATAAAAAATACGCTGAACGTTTAATGTATTTCTATAGTATTATAATTCATCATACCTATGCTCTCGATTCTACTTTTCGCTTGAATTCATTGTCGCAAAAACAACAAAAACAATGATGAAGATGATAATTACATTGCTAATAATAATAATAATAGTAATAATAGTAATAATAATGATAATAATAATAACAACAACAACACTGGTAAAAACAACAATAGTAATGATAAAGATATTGATATATATATTGGATATTTTAAAGCTAAGTTGGAATCTGTTAGAATCTGTGAGAATATATTTTCTATATCTACCAGAACTCAAGTTTACCTTTAAGGGCTCACATATCCACCACGCACGATGCTCAAGGCGTTCCAGTAATATACCAGCCCTAGTTATAGCTAGGCTAGGCAGTATTCAAGGAATTCCTTTCTACCGGTAAGCCTACCCATTTTACACCTGGGTGGAGAGTGGCAAATGAAGAATACTGTCTCGCCAAAGGACACGAGTGCCGCACCGAGTCTCGAACTCAAGACCTCAGCATATACATTGAAGAGTTTAAAAAACTCGACTCTGACGCTTTATAATTTATTGTACCTTTCCCTTTTCCTTCTCTTTTTATGATGTTGTTTCATACTCAAATAATACTTTTGTGTATATTTTTTATCTTTTGCACTAGCGCACCTTGAGCATTTGATTTTTTTTAAAGGATTTGGTGCCTTACACATTTCATCTAGGCCTATTGTTATCTATCATCTTTATAATAATCTCTGATGCTGTTGAATTACTAAACGCTTGATACATATTTGCATTTTCTTGAATCATCCCTGTTTCATTACAAAGCTACAACTACTACAGCAACAACAACAACCACTTTGAACACCGCGACGAAACACCGTACGAACACCACGGAGCACACGACGATCACCGCGACGACACCGGAGTGGACAAGGTCTTCACCACGATCAACAGGTAGTGATTCGACAACAACTGTCGTAATGGATATCATTTTCACTGAACCCTGGTCTCAATCCCCAGCCGATTAGGTAGCCGGTAACCAATATAAAAATGCTTGCCAATCGTACATTGGATTGTGCATAAATATTTAACTTTAAAAGGGTTATGACACTTTTGATAGGTAAATGTGTGGTATTTTATTTGGTTTTTATGTAACATCACCGTAAATAAGTCAAAAGTAGTATTAACATATTCAATCAAGATAGGATGATCGGCATTGGAAGCCAACAGCCCCCAAACCGACAACCCATACACTATGTAGATAGACAATTTCGGTCTCGTAGAACTTCTGATATTTTCTAATAAGGCACGTTCAGACATGTCGCGGCAAAACTGCGGCATTTTTGTGATAATTATTTATTAGTGTTATTATTATTGATATTGTTAATGATATTATGGTATTATTATTGTTATTATAATTATTAATGGTAGTTTTGATATTATTTTTTATAATTATCAGTATTAACATAACAATATCATCACTATTTTGTTGTTACTTTTTCACATGAAATATTGCTCGTCTTTATATCATGCTGTTTAAAAACAAGAAACATAAACAAATAATCCAGGTTACGATATGATTGAATTTAAACTTTGTTTTCTCTGTTTTTTTAACCTATAATTTGTGAAGGGCCTCTCAGGAAAACAGTTTTGATACTGAGAGTGTTACCCTGTTTAAATCAAACGGATATATAAATAACGAAATATATATTGATTAATTCATGTATTTACCAATTTATTTATTTATCTAGGCCTTTCAACCGTAGAAGCCATGGGTCCGTCGGTTCACATTTCCATTACAATCTTTATCCCGGTCGTCATTTTCCTGATCATCATTGTTGTAGGTATACTGACATATCACCGCCTGAAGCACGCTGGAGAATCACCTGTCATAGTGACGGAGAAAGCTAATGAACAACACCGAGACAAGGCCCTTCGGGATAGTAGTGCCCATGGCGCAACATCTCGGCCGTTAAATACAATGCCTATATCACATAGAATGCATGGCGCTTCAGGGACCAATCCTTCGGTGAAAAACCCTCTTGAGACCTTGGTAGGAGAAGTTCTCTATGAAGATCCTGACAAGAAAGTTTCTTCGGCAACCACGGCAGATCCTGAACTATTCCATGAGTACCTCGTCCCATTCCAGGCCGTTCCTTTGAAGAACAGCTCATTGGACCATGACTACAACTACCCAGTCATGCAAGAAGTAGGCCTGGTCCAAGGTCCAGTTTCGGCCAAAAGTACCGATGAAGGTGGGTACAGTGTCATAGATCGTGACCCACAAGACCGAACAACCGCTGGCTCTAATGTGTACTACTCTTCGCATATACCCCGATCACAGGATGGTATGGTATCCTCGAAAATCCCCGGCAGTGAAGGATACTACTCTACGCGCATCCCTAAATCCCGTAAGCAGGAGGAACGAGGAGGGTCTATAGAAAACACTGACTCTCATGTGTATCAATCTGCAGACTCAGTCAAAGCTTGTAAAGATAACGAGGATGGTGCTTACATAATCTTGGATGACAACTGATCACATAAAATCATTGAATTCTTCACTGTTTGTTTTTGTTTGTAAGCTTGTTGTAATTATATATTTTCAATCTAGATTAATCTTATAGAGACATTAATCGCATTTGCAAAGATCGTTTGGAAATGTTCTCACATCTCCACAAAAGTCACGTGCCATAATTGAAAGAGAAATAGGCTACTTTTTTGTTGTACTATAGTAATGCGGGTCGTATTATTTTGTCGCGATAAAAAAGGTTCCCCGATTTCATTTGGTCATCGTGATTTTAACTGTTCTTTTTGCAATAACATTTTATTAGAATGCAACTCTCACATGGCACGGCAAAGAACGCTCTAGTCACCATGGTTACTGACGCAATCCTACGCCAGCTTAATGATCACTTGTGTTATAACCGTCAGACACAACGTCGGAAAATGAGCGCAGGCAAATACGCCGAATACAGCGTCTTTACAGAGTCCTCCTCGTTCAAGGCGAGGCATCCTGTACAAGAGGCATGGGAAAATCTTGCGTTGTCGACCTGTTCTTGATGTAGGCCATTAATCCCTTAGTCACATCTTTGCGTATTTGGCTTGCGTATTGCTGCGTATTTATAGCAAGCCGTTTTAACATTTATCCCTATTTCGTGATACAGTATCAAAAATTGAACTCTTGATATCAAGAAATCGAATTCTCGAGATCAAGAACTTCCACGGCTTTACAACAGAAAACAATTTCTTGATATCAAGATATAGGAATGTATGTTAAACGGCTTGCCATAAATACGCAGTAATACACAAAGGTAGGCATTATTTAAAAAGAAATTATGTTGTGGATATATTTCGTTTAAATGTTTATCTTTGGAAAAGGTATATTATAGGATGCAACCTTTCAGGACTTCGAAGATAATTGACCCATTACATAATTTTTGATTGAAAAATTATATATAGTAACTGCAGGTTGACTTTGCTAGGTCTTTTCTTCACATTGCCTCACATTCAACGTTGAGGGCTATATATTCATCGTGCGGTACTACGTGCGGTATACGCCGTTTTCGGCGTATTTAACTGTTTTTAGAATTTGTTTCTGACTGAATGAAGCACAGTAGAGGCGTGGTGGCACTATGATTGAGTTGCCGTGTGGGCAAAACGGACATTTCGAATGACTGTTGCAAGATGGAAAAAAGAATTTATATTCGCTCAAAACCCATGCACGCAATATTTGGATGTAACATGTAGAACGTAGAGACATTTTGCACCTCCTTCGTTTTTGCATTTATATGTCACATAATAAAATGACTTTTCGCAAGTTTCTTTTCTGTCGCTCAGTCATTCTCGAATTATTGTATATTAAAACTAATATCAAAATATTACTCACTTGTAGCTCACTTGATCCAGGATTATTCAGTCTTTAGACTGTTGTTCCTGTCTATGGTTTCCTTTGGTTGGGGTTGTCATCATATTTATCTGGGGCATCTTTCCACCATTTCTCAAGTCAAGATTTGAAACGATTGATAGTGGTACTCTCCACAACATCGCCTGGAAGACCATTCCACTCATTGATTATTCTATAGTGAATGTCCGTCGTCAAATATACTAGTTTAAAAATCATTCCACTTTGTTTTTTAATTCCTTAATTTACGGAATAAACATATTGCTCCGGTTGTCTCATTTTCGCCAGCACAAACGTAGCTAGTTCGCGTATATAACGGACGGAAATTGGCGGATCAGATGACACTTGATAGTGATTTTGTATGTGAGATTGCTTTGCTAAATATAAAATACAAGAATCTTTTCCATATCTTTAAAC
>JARBES010278050.1:0-14229 GCA_030265145.1 Strongylocentrotus pallidus | reverse complement strand
CTAATTGATATATTTGGTAAATTATCATATCTATCCGGCCTGGATAGATATCGCGTACGCCCATATACAACTTTCTGTGTAGAGTGCTTGTAACTTTACCAAGACTGGGCCAATTCCTTATTATTTTGATGATTCCAGAACCTTGTAGTACACACCAATAGTTATACACACTTAGAAAAAAAGGGTAAATTTTTGACCTGAAATGAGCAAAAAGGTAACTCGCAGAAAGTTGGGTAAAAATATTTACCCAAGTGGTTGTGTCAAATGTTACTAAGAACAGTGTAAAAGTTAATAATATCTGTGTTTTTAAATGTAGCTCTAAAATGAGTAAACCATAGTTTACTCATTTTCTGTCGAGTTACCTTTTTACTCATGTGCTGTGTAAAAGTAAAATGTAGCTCTCAAATGAGTAAACCATAGTTTTACTCATTTTCTGTCGAGTTACCTTTTTACTCATATGCTGTGCATATGACCAGTTTACTTGTTGCTGTGTAAGATGATAATTTTACTCATTATTGAGCAATTGGACACCAAGAAAGCTTAAGTTACTTCCCAAATAATTGATTGATTGATTGCTGATTCTTTATTGTCCAGTGTTTCAGTAATAAAGAATCAGTCAAATAATCAATCAATCCATCATTTTGGGAAGTCACTGAAAATCAGCTTTTGCGGATCATCTAGCTGTATTAGAAGATTCACAATAGTAGAATGTATTTGACACAATTTTGAAAAGATGCGAAAGATCAGGTCACATGTGCATGAAAGATATTGGGATCATGAATAAAATGAAGTATGGTATACAATGTATATGACACAATAAAAACTAATAAAGAGTATTTTGTAAAATATAGAAATACACTATTAAACACCTCATTCACACTGAAGTAAACTTTAAGAGACTTTTATTGTACAAATATACAAACTTGTCTATTTAAATTTCAACAAGAAAAAGGCTCTGCCTATAAAACAAAGAGAACAAATAAAAGACAAACTTTCTTGATTAATAGATATGGGCCCTGTAGAAAATGATTAAGAAAGATATTGCAAAAAGTGGAAATAGCTTATTGTTTGTCATTTACTGTATGGAATGCTAAATACTTGTCAATTAAACAAATTAAGCTGTCCAGGATTGGATTAATTAAGCCCTTTGTTAAAAGAGAGCTTTCCCTTTGAGATCTTAATGATATCACAATAAAACCTCATGTAACAGGTCCTGGAGAAAAGTTGCCTGGTTTAATACCATACACACACTTATAGAATTAAGGGCCCAAACTTGAAATTAAATCTTGAACTCTTACAAAATACAAAATACAAAGTGTCTGGGGATCAAAGCTCTACTTTTAGGATCATTTTCAAGGTATAACAGATAATTGAGGGATAAAGTGTCAAACATTAAGTAAATCAAGAACACTATTCAGCATAAACTTTATCCAATCATAATGAATACAAATGGTCATAAGCATTTTCTTCTTCAAAAAGTATGACACTGGTAATCAAAATCAGATCAAATGAGCGCAACCTTGCATAGTAAGAACCTGTTTCAGTCTGAACACAACAACAATGAAATACTGTACTCAAAAGCTATTAAGCTATAGTGCCTTCCAAAATGTAGAAAGACAAATCTTTTAAAAACAAACAAAAGTACCAAAAAAAGATGTGAGCTTAGATAAAATTAATTTTGTGCAACCTTGCATAAGGTAGTAAGAACTGTTTCAGTCTGAACACAACAGCAGTAAAATACACGACTGTACTCAAAAGCTATAGCTACATGTGGTGCCTTCCAAAATGTAGAAATACACACACAAAAATTATAGTAACAAACAAACATGCCATCATCGTGACAAAAATACAAGTATCTACTTTGTGAGCTTGAATAAGATTAAGACCGGTTTGTTAAATCTGAACAACTTTAACAACAATAGAATTATGACAACTTGTCCACCTGCACAATCAGGAATTTTTTCTGCCACCCGAATGCCTTCTGTAAAGCATAGAAAGACACATAAAAAGTATCAAATGAACCTACTATCATCATGAAAAAGGTGTATAAGCATGCATCAAACGCTGTGACACTTCTAAATATGCATAAACACTATTTTAAAGCTAAGAAAACAATCAAATTAACTTTAGGAATTTTTGTATAATTCACAAGACTACATGAGATGGATAATGGGTACTATATGCAACTATGGAGTTTGATATTCCAATCGTGAGGGCCCCGTTGGAACCGGAAGATGAAGACATTTTTCTAAACTTGTGCACATCTTTATTTCTCATAAAGTGGCACAATTTGAGATTAGGTACAACATGATTGCTTGACATGAGAGGTGTTTGATGCAGCCTACAGTATTTCCAACTAGCCATTATTCAGTGTGTATGTGAAATTATAAGAAAAAGGCTGTGCCTATAACAGAAAGAGAAAAAAATAAAAGGCAAACTTTCTTGATCAATAGAAATGGGCCCTGTAGAAAATGATTACCGGTAACGAAGATATTGCCAAGTGTGGAAATAGCTTATTGTTTGTCATTTATTGGAATGCTAATTACTTGTTAATTTGAAAAATTAAGCTGTCTAGGATTGGATTAAATAATCCATGTGTTAAAGGGGAGCTTTCCTATGAGATCTTAATGCAGAAAACTTTAAGACACACTGGCAATTGTTTTAACGAATTGGGACGATTCAGTCATGTCGAAAGCTATGCTTATTTTACTTCAATTTTCAGTTGTTAATCCTTGTGCAGGTCAGCCAACATATAAGTTGACAACTCTACAAATATATGTGATATCACAAAAAAACCTAATCTAACAGATCCTGGAGAAAATCACAAATATGATATATTCCTTGCATGTGTAACTCATGATCAGGTATGCATGGCTTAAGTTAAACTGCATACCAATCTGAAGGCTCCCAATTAATTAAATTGATCTGCATACAAGGAGATCAAAATTAGTAGAATCCTTCGACCATTAAAGAGAGCTGCCTGGTTTAGTACCATACACACACTTATAGAATTAAGGGCCCAAACTAGAAAATTAAATCTTGAACTCTTGAATAGATAACCCAATGTTTCTCAGACTTTCACTATTTAGTTTTGAAAATATTTTGCATCCATCAAATCAAAATACAAAGTGTCTGGGGAAAGGTCTACTTCTAGTATCATTTTCAAGGTATAACAGATAATTAAGGGATAAAGTGTCAAACATTAAGTAAATCAAGAACACTATTCAGCATAAACTTTATCCAATCATAATGAACACAAATGGTCATAAGCATTTTCTTCTTCAAAAAGTATGATACTGGTAATCAAAATCAGATAAAATCAGCGCAACCTTGCATAGTAAGAACCTGTTTCAGTCTGAACACAAAAACAATGAAATACTGTACTCAAAAGCTAAGCCAGTGCCCCCCCCCCCTATCAACTTGAAGCACTTGTCAAAAGTGTTCGCGAGATCAGTTCAAGCCAAGATGCTGTCCTCTACGATGATAAAACACTGGCTGGGAGTACTGTCCTCCTATTGCCAGCACATAAAGTTGGCTTTTCTCTTTACTGATTTAAACTTGGAACAGATGGAAAGATTGTGCATTCAATATACTTTGTTCAGTCTGAGCAAGAGTTACTGTGGATTTTCCTGCATTACTCTCTTTATCTTTCACAAGTACATTAGCTTTGGTGCTAAAGTCACTTACTTAATAAAGTTGTAGTAAGCGCGAAACCTCCTTATGCCTGACGAAAGCTGGAAATCCTTCACACCAAATATCATACTGTCAACAAATCCCCAAATGTTTGCTGCCTGAGGAGGATACTGCAGATCAAATACCTGGAACAGCTTGTAGCATTTTTCAACAGCGCTCACGAGATCACTGCAAGCCAAGACGTTGTCCTCTACGACGACAAAACACTGGCGTGGCTGGGAGTACTGTCCTCCTTTTGCCAGCACATAAGGTTGGCTTTTCTCAACGTGAGAGTTGACTGCTTCAACACTGGTTCCTTCCTGAAAATTTAAACAAGAAATATTAAACAGTAATAAAGTAATAATAGCGTAATAATTCTGTTGATAAACTGGGTAGTATACAAATATGCACTTGTTAAGAGAAAAATGAATAAAGAAATGAGAAATGAGTTTGTGTTAGTTTTCAATCATGACATTTGCTTGACAGATATTTTTGCTATTTCATCTGATTTTGGACTTGGGATGTCAGCTAATTTTTTTTGACCATTTCTTAGTTGTGAAAAACAGAAAGGGTAAAATGCAATTAAACGATTATTAGGAATGAAAAATAAATTTTGTTTTTTAATACCCATTACGTCAAAGATCAATGTTCATGTCATCATTCGTTTACAAATATGATCACCTGAATCTCCATCATCATGAATGTGCTTTTGATGTATGAATGTTTGAAACTAAGGGGAACCACAATGCACCCCATAGTTTACAAAGGTGCTCACCTTTTGGTAGTCAATGAAGTTCTCCAGAGTTTCTTTCGATGAAGCTCTCCCTCCTTTCTTCGGCTTTCGGCCCTCAAAGAGCACACAAAGGGCCAAATTCTGCTTTTCATCTATAAATGTTGGGGGAAAAAAGACCCCGAAAAATATTAAATTGTCGCAGCTTTAAAATAATTCAACAATATGCATATAAGTTGACTCCCCATCCCCCCCCCCCTGCCCTGCCCACAACTATTTTTACAATACTATTTTCACATGGTGCTTCTTCATACTGATTAACTTATATTATGAAATATTGGTTATATATTGCTTCACTGCCCCTTTCAATAGTGTCATCAAAAAGACTTGTCATACCTTTAGTAATATCATCCTCTCTCCTGCCTTCAACAAGAAACCTCTCTTTCCACTGCTGGCAGACATGGTTAGCAAAGTCCAATACGTAAGCTGACATGAGTGGTCACTTCTCAAGCAGAAGATTTTCCTTACCGGGATAAATGGTATCATAGTCTTGTTCAATCTGAAAGAGATGGACATACTATTGCAAATAAAAATCAATGTAACTAATAAGTTAGAGGCTATATTATTATTACAAGCACTTTTATTTGCATGGTGTATTTAAAGAGTTCATGCTGATGTTATAAACTGACATGGTACTTTTCAATTAGATGGGTAACCAACATTTGTACACTTTCAAGTGAAAAATACAACGATGAAATTGTGGCAAGTAAGATTTCTTCCAGATGGATAATAACTTAATATGTACTACAATTGTAATGCATGTCAAATTAAAGACTTGACTGTTTAAAACTGTTTGATTAACAAACATGCAATAAATAATTGAGTGTACACCTGTGTTTAAGGTCTATTTGAAATATATTATATTGCAAGTTTCTTCCTCATTCTTGAATGTCAGGCAAGTAAATTATCTGTTTAGGTAACTAAAATGTAAAATTAGGTAATTTTACTTGACCAAAATCCAACTATGGAAAAAAATTAGTGCCAAGCCCTGGCGTAGTACATAATAAAGATGCATAAAGTCCCAACTGATAGTTTGTAGTGAACTTAAATTGTGAAACTTACCATCCCAGTGTCTAAGAGGTGGGGGAATTCAGCAACAATCTCCTTTACTGAAGGACTATCTTTTGAGTGGATGAAGCTTTTCCTGTAAAAAGTTGTTTCAGCCATCTTTGCTGTTACAAGATCCTGTGGTCCAGAGTTCTTCTTCAGCCAATCGGTTGCATCCTGCATCTCTTTAAGATCTACAGAGTGACAAAATATGTTAATTCATGTAAGAGGGGAAAACTTGTCGGGTGTGAATGCCTAATTTATTTACCAACTTGATTGAACTGTTAAACAGAGACAAGCCGGTGTCAGACATAATAGTTTAGTAAAATTATGTAATGCTTCTAAATAGAGAAATTTTGAAACATAAATATGTTTTTTATGATTACAGGATGAAGCATGTGAATTATGAGTAGCAACACTTCATATTAACAGTGATAATCTTATGAAAAATAAACCTCATAAATAGGGAGAGGGTCCTAAAATGTAGAGGTACATATTCCAAGTTTACAGTGTTATCTTACCATAATTATATTCCAAGATGTCCTTTGGCGTAGCCTCCTCAGAACCCGAGGTCTCATCTAACTGACTGTCTTTAGAAGTAGTTCTGTGACTAGATATGCTTCTGAGGTATTTTAGCCTGTTCTCCAGCCTTCCTGATGCTGGCCTTTTCCCTGTCCCTTTGATGTACCATTCTTCCTGCATTTTTTTGAGGGGAAGATAGAGGGGCCAGAGTTTGAGTGCAAGTCAAAATAACTTAGAGGAAACGTCTTCTAGAAGCATGTACAATAAACAAATTTCTCCCCCACTTCCCCTTTCACCCCACCCTCTCTACTACTGCTAAAGATCACCCTTAAACACCTAATTCTAAAGAATGAATAAGTAATTCACATACTTTAAGTAATTTTTTTACATGAAATTCAAAGATATGAAGAATACTATTGTTACATTTTGTTTTTTATTAAGATTTCGTGACATTTAGGCAACTTTACAAACGCATGCATGTCTTTCTTTTTAAAAATCACACTTCTTGTGGTAAAAGATGACGAGCCAATTCTATGCATGAGGAAGATTTTCCCTAATTGGAGTTAATAAGCCAATGCAAACTTTAAAATAATTAAGAATTATATGGTACTCTATTATACCGTAATAAATAAATTTATGCTTACGTGTCCTTTCCCCTCTGGGTCTTTAAGAAATGGGAAAGCTCTGATAATGGCTGATGCCATTGCCTCTTTGACATCTGATCCTGGTCTGAAAATGAAATTTGTTGAAATAAAGGATGTTGCTGCAAGAATCACTGTGAAATCAACCAATTTTCTAAGCACATTAACAGAACTTTTAATTTCAGAACATATAATTTACATGCTCCATAAATGACTCGATTGTGTGCAAACCCATAACCCAATGTGTAAATTGGTTGAATGGGGAATAAATAGTTTCCAATTTTAATCTCCATTTCGTTACCATTTTTAAGTTAAATTGCTCTCACATTCCTTTCCATAAGAGGCACCACAGTCCTGTTCTTTGGAAAGACACTGTTCTCTTGACAGTCTTTAAAATTACACACTTAGACATTAGGGTACAGGTACCCTTTTATAATATAAAGTAGAATTTACATGAAACTGCAATATCTTTTCCACAGCAAATTTAAAGGGGGGTACGACTTCTCTGATATACTTGTACACAGATCTTTAAAATGATGTACCTATTCATATGGTTGGATTTGTGTTACCACCCTTTCATTCCTTAGTTGTAATTGGTATTAGAAAATAAAGAGGTGGTACTGCGACATTTTGATATCTAATAAAAGTTCAGGGTTTTAATGTCATGCACATGTAACGTAGGTAGACATTCGCAGGAAGGTCAATCTGAGTTAATATCTGAAGACAGCCATCCAACACTGAACCATCATTTGAAGTAAGCAACAACATACCTTTCCCCATGACGCTCAACCAAATGATCAGCACAAGTGTTGGTCAGTATGTGTGTAGTCTTAGGAGTGCATGCCTTGATGTTTATCATTTGTTGAACAGCTCTCTTTCCCTTTGGAGTCTCATCCATGAGTGCAGTACATCCTAAAGTACAGAGACGGAGAGAGAGAGAGAGATAGAAAGAATAGAGTGTCCCTATATTCAGCACTGGATTCATCTTGTTTCACTAGTGGCTTAATCGTTGGCGTACCATTATTAGGGGTAAGCAGAAGTGGAGGCTTTTGCTATTTTTTGCATTTTCCCACATGGTTTTAAACTATTGTTAAAACAGGGGAAATTCCAGACAAAGTTGAATCAGCTTGCATGCTGGACATTTTAAAAATTAAGAGTATACTGTATTTAAGAGGCCAACATTTCCAGCCACAATGTGGAGCTTTCCCTGTTTTGCTGATGCGAGCAAATTTGAGATTCAAAAGTGCCTGACTATAATGGTCAAATCACACATAAAAAAACAAATTGATACTTTTTTTCTGCATAGAGAAATAATACTCACAAAGTCATAGGCTATTCTCTGCCTTTTCAGTGGCGGGGAAGAAAGTCCTTCTGGGGTGTCGACAGTGTGGCAGGCAGTCATATTTTGTGAGCATGTTGGAGCTTTAGTTTCTTCGATCTCTTCCTCGACGGTTGATGCTGTGGACAGGGTTGCAGGTGATAGGTTCCACTCAGAGACAAAGGACTTTGGGTAAGACTCAGTATCACTGAGGAGAGTATCACTGAGGAGATCTAATTACTGTGATAGTGCCTCTTCTTCATTTCTGTCACCAATCTGCTGATAAAAAGAAAAGAAAAGAAAGCAATGAACATGATGGAGTCCATCATATTTTTTTGTTGTAATTTGTTTTTATTCCTCCAAATGTGTAAAACAAACAAAAACATACAATTGAATTAAATAAACAATTATATACTCAATATGATTCCCCCACCCCCTAGCGCCTTCCTCACATTGTAAGTGTGTAATTACAATTTTTCTTATCACTGTGTGGTGGAGATACTCACCATGTCACGATCATGAAATACAATGTTGGCTTCAGAAGCTATGAACGTTGTATAGCTGAAAGGTCTTTGAAGTTCCATGTGTCTTGTGATGTGGGTGATTCTCGTCAAGTTGAAATTAATTCCTGAACTGTCAAAAGTTTATTTTCCCCTTCAGTGGATATTGAAAATTAAGTTTGTAGCATGGGACACTATCGCTCTTTGTAAGGGTCATTTTGTTTGATGTACGTACTGTACAATAAAGTCATTGCACACCTCACAAGAATGTCCATCAACAAAGGACAAATCTTGTAGGAACATACCAATGATAATCCTCTTTCTCATAATTGTTCACATAGTGAACCGGCCTGTGGTCTAGAATATCACCTGGGTCCTTCAAGGTGACAGGCCGAGACTTGTCTTCTGACACCACAAAGGCTTGGTAGTGTTCATTAAAGTTCTCAGTCCTCCAAGGCTGGCCAAGAAACTGTACTTTACTACCAAATCTGATGATTCTCTCAAACCTCACAAAACTGGGCAAATCACAGGTCCATTCTGAAAGAAGCATGATATTTGATCTGTAGCTATAACCATTCATTTCCACATGCCCACAGACTGCAACTTCACTATCAAGTTCATAGTCACTAAAGTCACATAAGTTCACTTGAAGATCATTCTGGAGGGAAAGAACCTGCATTATCTCCTCATTGTGAATTACAGTGCTCCCATGATTGGCTTGGCGATTTCCCAAGATTTTGAATGCCTGAGCTTCTTGGTGCTTCCAAGCTAGTGTCTTAGTGATATTTCCGAAATTGTTGCATAACTTTGCCCACTTCTTGAAGGGTTTGTGTTTGCCTTCGAACCTCATACATGAATATTGTGATAGTGGGCCCAAATCACGTATTGCACGCGGGTAATCGACACAGTGATGGTGTTTGGGTAGTAGATGATATTTTGGAAACAACTCTAAGAAAATCTGGTGGTGCTCCGAAATCCTGGACTTCAAACAATAAGTTACATCTACACTTATACTAGGAGAAGAGGCAATTTTGTATATCTCCTAAAGCACTAGAAACATTTCCAACACTTGCAGTCTTCAGAAACTTTGTCTACAGCAATGAGTGGGAAATAAAGTATCAGACAATTCATTTGTGAAGCATTTTGGCCACTTGCTCCATAAGGGTTTATGAGGTGTCGTTGGAGGAATGGAGAAGGTCTATTGGCTTGTTCAGTTTTTCCATAACTAAATGCTTGAATTCTATCGTTCATCTCATCTCTTGTAAATCGTCCTTGCTTTACGAGTTCACCAATCACAATTTTTAACTCTATAGGCAAAATTCCTTCCAGAAAGTCATGCATCAAATCAGGGGCTTTGTTGTGGGACACATGGTAATAGCTTAAGCGATTCAAAGCACAAGACCTGTGCAATCCAGTCTGGGACAAGTCACCTTGTTCAATATCAGCATCCACATTCTCTTGTGTGCGAAGTAAAGCAATGTTCTCCACTGTTTGTCTCCTTGTATCTAATTTGTGTGTCTTGAAATATCTGCAGAAATAGTTGGCACTAAAATTTGAGGTGAATCCAAGAACTGTATTGAGTGCCAGATTATCACCGACAGCTTGCAACAACTTAGGTTTAACAATGCCCACAAATTCACCTGGAATATCAAGTTCTATACCAGAATGGTACAAGTGTTCTAAGTCATCTACAATAGGCTGTAAAAAAGCATCTGTACCATATTTAGACACTAACGATGACTTAGCTAGTGCCACAAGAAGTATGTTGTCTAGTTTTGATTGATATTTCCTGGGTAAGGATGCTACAGACAAATAAACAGCCAAAACCTTTTGTTTACCCTTTTTAGAACCAAGAGGGTTTACACTTTCAAAGTCATCATTGTATAATATAATGTCAATATCTACTGCATTTTCTTCTTCTTGAATTGCACTTCTATTTTTGTGGTAACAGCCATCCCTGAAAGAATCAAGTACCTTATCCTCTTGAGAAGTTTTATTTGCTTGAATTATTGAAGACATACATCCGGGTTGTGAAAGAAACAGTTTAAGGTTTGTATCCAGTGGTATGTATTGAAATGTTTCTTCAACTTCTTTCTGGTCTGTTCTTCCAGACTGTCTATCTAATGACAGTCTGTAAATAGTTCCAAGGACTTTTTGTTGTGGTTGGACAAGAACACCATTCCTCTCGACAAATCTCTTTTGTTGATATTCACTGGATAATCCAAATGCTTGAAATGAATCTTTTAGCACATTCAGTGTTTTCTTGAATGAATCTATGCTTTCTGCAGATGGAATGTGATTTTGAGAAATATCTTCATGGATGGGCTGTGATTTTGAGAAATATCTTCAAGGATGGGCTGTGAAATTTCTTCTACAGCACTCACAAAATTATCAATCAGTTCTCTTGTCTCACTCAGTAAAAAATTCACAGTCGATGATGGTAATGATAAAGCCTTTAAGCTAGCTACATGTATATATACGGCTACATTTTCTTTTATTGATTCTTCTATTTCTTCAACACCTTTTCTTTGATTTGGTGTCTCACTATCAGAGACTGAATCAAACACCTCTATCTCCAATGCTTCAGAAAGTTCTGCAGATACCGCTTCACTTGATGAATGATCACTATGGTCTCGAAGTAGATGCCGCTTGTAGGTTGACCCTGCATAATAAATTTTGTTGCAAGAAGGTTCTTTACAAACAATTCTTGTCTGTGTTTTTGTATTGATGTTATGCTCTTTGAGATGGACAAACAAAATGGACACGCTCTCATACTGTTTCAAACACCTACAGCATGTGAACATGTTTAATTGTTACTTATATGCGAGACTTACAATTCTTTTCCACAGTTGGAATTGTCTTTGAAACTTCAGTCTTGGTCTGAGCTGTGATATTATAAACTTTATTGCGTCATCGTCCAGAAGATCGAATGTCTCAAGGTCAATTCCATTAGCTGCACGAGAAAGAGAGAGAGAAAGAAAAGGATCAAGAGTACTATCATCAGTAGTTTGTCAAAAAAACAAAACAAAATTTAATTTTTCTGCATCAATAACTTTTGAAATTGAGAATGTATTTTAAGCTCGACATGTGAGCCCTATGTGGCACTCCAAGGTAGCGCAGCTTGATCAGGATAAACATAATGGAGAACAGGATTGTCGCTTACAGAAAAATTCGAAATGATACAACTGACATAATTATTAATATACATTTTTAATATATTTGTAGCTACTTTTGTGTCCTTTCAAGACACTTTTGTGGATTATCAAGTGCTCAAACTAAAGTTTTGTAATCGTAGTACTAGTGAAAGTGGAGTATGGCTGTTAATTGACGGTCTTTTTGTCTAAGTTGCATTATCATCCATTGATTAAAAAGGGCTTTGCCGACATAACGACTGAGAAAGTTAAATCAGATTGTTGAAAAAACTTAACCCACAAGACATTGGATTGTATTACTATGTATGCATACAAATCAAATAAAGCAGTCTGCTTTTATAGTAAATCATTGCTAATTTGTGTAGTATACTAGAAATCCCCCCCCCCTCCTTGGTACATCATCCACGAACACGAAAAAGCATTAAAAGCGTACTTTTGTTAGTGCATTGAAATTCCCTGGGCTGTAGACCCATACAGAATCAAAAATTCCTGTTTAGGGTATTAGGGTAATTTTTTTTAGATGGTTCCACTCTATTCTTAGGCTGTTTTTGTTTAGAAATGTCTTAACAAAAACAGCCTAAGTTTAGAATTTTTAAAACAAAAACAGCCGAAGACTTGAGTGGCACCATCTGCTCTTGTCACTCAGTCTAGATCTACAGTAGATCACATCAAATTAGATTTAGAGCATTAGAGCCTGAATAGAGGTCTAACGTTAGTCTATAACTTTAAAAGACTCTAATAACAGTAAGATTCTAGTCATTTAACTTAGATTTAATTTTCTTTAGTATGGCCGAGGGTCCATATATACGCAGCACAGGTCATTAAGCTACGCACCCCTGCCCTGATAAACGTGCCATGCCACGCACACAATAAGTGACATTTTGGAGGTGACTAATGAGCAATGAGAATATGTCATTGAGGTTTAATTGCCAAAACGAGTTAGTAATTTTCGCTCATTTCTTGTCATATTATTCATTAGTAAGAAATCTCTCTCTCTCTCTCCCTTCTCCATTCTCTCCCTTCATCAGTCTTTATTAATTATTGAAATTAGGATTATTGAAAAAGATGACTTCTAACTCTAATAAACCTCTTTTTGTTTTTAAAACAAAGTGTGTAGATCTACACTGTCGCTCATGAAGTTGGAATATTTTTGTTTTACCCCAATTTATGGAATTATTTTACAAATAATTTTAAAATAATAGATCTAGATAATAGTATACATTCTCAGATTTTATTGAATAATAATTTGCCAATGTGTGTTTTGCGTGACTGCTAAAGCATGTGTATGCTACTATGCTTATCAACTAGAGGACCTACGCCCTTAAGTCATACATGACAGTAATGAGGATTAATGCCCCACAAAAGGGCACTAATATATAGCACTTCTACACGGTTTTGATCCTGCGGCCTCACAGTTACGAGGCCATTGCTTTGTCACTGAACCATGACTGTACGCAGCGGGAGCTGGGGTAGGGGGCAGTTTCCATAAATTAAAAAAACACACAAAATGCAATACATTTTCAATAATCTCTTGCATTTTACCCCGGTCCCCAACATAAAAAAATCCTCTGGACGGCCATGCATTATGGATCAAGGCATGGGCACACAGAGGATTTTTTTAATGTTGGAAACCGGGGTAAAATGCAATAAATTATTGATTTTTTTTTGCATTTTCTGAACGGCGTGAAGGGAACCTCTGGAATTAAAATTGTCTCGCTCGGTAAGTTCTCCCATGTGCGACAGGTGGTATCTGATCGTCATTCAGCATCTGTCCGTAATATAATGCGCATCGACACCTGGAATGTACGCAATCTCTACCAGAAGGGGAAATTTCACAACGTCGTGAGTTGGGGCATTCCATGGTTGCCAACATCTCAAGACATGGCACGTAAAGAAGAAGAAAATGTATCGTTTGTCATTTAACAAGATAAAAGAGGGACAAAAAATGGATAGATGAGACTGTTCCCTAGCGTATGGTGGTAAATTACGAAATCATCATAAATGTCAATGATGTGATTCAACGATGGTTTGTGTGTTTTATGGTGAGTATTCAAATATTCTAGCAATCCTTTTTGTTATAACTAAGTGGTAATTTATTATTTTTTGTACTTTATCTATATATTTAATTTGTGTGCGGAAAGGTGGAGGGGACGTTCATGAAATAACAAAATAACTTTGAAAGGGACGGAAAGCAAAGAGTTGTGATGGGAGTGTCGTTGTATGTTAATGAGAGAGAGAGTATATGAACAGAATAAGGGCACATAATTGTAAGCAGATATGGTAAGAAAAATATAGAAAAGGGGACACATGACAATATAGATAAGGGACACTTCTAAGACGAAAAACATAAGCAGTTATCAAAAAAAGCAAGTGGAACTTTAAAACAAAGTGAAACAGGACAAATTACATGAAGGGACAGTGCACTTGTAATAAATAAAAATGGATTTTAATCAGATGTAAAAGTGTAGTTTTAAGAAGAAAACAGGCTACACACTTTAAGATAAAGACCGGTTATGGTCATGCGATTGCATTGTAAAAGAAACGTTGTGGAATCGATCAGAAAAGGTTGATCATCTAGCATATAAGT
>JARBES010274960.1:9296-20102 GCA_030265145.1 Strongylocentrotus pallidus | reverse complement strand
ATCGATTCCACAACGTTTCTTTCACAATGCAATCGCATGACCATTACTGGTCTTTACCTTTAACATAAGAAAAAGGGATCGTGGGGGACCAACAGGCACCGATTAGGCATTGTTTGCTATATAGAGGGCGCAAGTAGCTACAAGTAGTGCAGAGGGGCTTGAATGCATGTGTGTTCATTACCCTTGGAATGTTAGTGCCTGACAATGGAGAGATGTTGATTTGATTCATTTCTTTTCTTATAGTGTTATGGAGCCCTCATATCCCAGTGGTACAAATGGTCAGGTAAAAGTGATTTCTTTAGTCTTATTCACTGTTTTTCTTGTTTTATCTTCTTTTTTTTTCTTCCTCTCTCTCTCTCTCTCTCTCTCTTCCTCTTTAATTGTTCATTCTCTTCCATTGCTCATTTATTTTCAGTATGCACAAATATGGTTTCAATCTATTTCATTTAAACTGTCAGAGGCAAGCGGTATTCTTTACAGCTTATTAAATCATTTTCTGATCTTTAAATTGGCAACAGTAATTCTTTCTGTTTGCCTACCATTATATTAAATTTTTATTCTTTCACCAAAATGTTATGTTTTTTATCGTTTCATGAAATTTACTTTCCGATATTGTAAATATAAAATAATATTATGGTTGATGGTGATGTTTAATTTTTGATCATGTACAGCATTTTAGGGAATGTACAGTTTATTTTCATACAAAAGTTTGTAGCATATTAATTGCAAGGTTGCAGTTGAATGAGCCATTTTTGTAATGTAATCAAATTTAATTGACAAATCTTCTTTAAGTGCCTCATTACAAATTATTTCATTCACCTCTTACAAACAAGTGTAATTCAATAGTCTGATTGCGAATTGCATTCATTACGTGTTGTTTGGTAGGGTAAGTCGTAATATTTGTCCTACCTAGCAACAAATAGTGAGTGCAATTTGCATTCTGACTATTGAAATGTATTTATTTTAACAGGCGAATGAAATAATTTGTTATGAAGAACTTAACAAAGATTTATCCATTAAAGCCCCACTGCACTAGTTTTGCCAGGAGGGATTAGACCTCCCTGCATGGTCACTGACAGGTGGTAATCTCATCCAATCAGCTCTCAATTAACATAAGAAAAGAAGGATCATGGGGGACCAATGGTCACCAATTAGGCATTGTTTGCTATATAGAGGGCGCAAGTAGCTATAAGTAGTGCAGTAGGGCTTTAAATGTGATTACGTTAAGAAAATGGCGTTGTGTTGTGATGTTTGTAGATCTCTAGACCTCAGACGAGCAGTGGAAGCCGAGCAGGATCAGCCCAAGCTCAACGAGGCGCTTCAGCACATGAGCCAGCAGCATCAGGTAAATTACATTCATTCATTATCATATCCTCTATTAAAGGGGAGGTCACACATAAGCTGAATAAGGTAGTTAAGCATAGTGGAAGCTTCCATAGATTAATGTAACCTAATGTGTTGTTAGTACTGATAACTTCATAGATATGTCCAAACATTAGAAATTGAAATAACCTATTCTTTCCATATCCTTTTAAAGTGTACCAATCTCCCAATCGTCAAAATATGAGCTCCAAAACTAATACTTCTATTCAGAGATATTGCAAGATGAAATACTTTATCAATTAATATAAAAGTATCTTGTGTAGATACTACTTGATGCATCCATACCCCTTCACATAGAAAAAGGCTCATGCTGAACCAAAGTCTGACTCTATGTGTGGGCTTTCATGTTGTTCTTCATATTCTTCTTTTTCATAGCTCATAGGATGCCAGATTTTATTTAAAGGTGGACATCATGCATTCTTGGTGTACACAAATTTTCTTCTAATGTGTTTGGTACTCTTCAATAGTGATTCCTACACTTATGAATCTTCTTCTAAGGTGATTGGTAAACTTCTACGTTCTATTATGAATCCAATGACTGTGGTAATAGTATATCTGTAAAGCACTTAGAGACATTTGTATTAAGCGCTATATAAAGTGAATTATTATTACTTCTATTAGAATTAATGATCCATCTAATCTATTGTTTTTTGTGTGATTTATCAGGAGATCCATCAGAAGAGAACGAGTCAGAACCAGCTCAGCCTCACCCAGACAAACCAGCCACACCAGTCAAAAATAAATTCACTGGCAGGTGGGTCATGAGCTCGTCTAACATTCATTTATTTCAAAAGTTTACCTCTCATGAAACATACATGTATCTATTGGCAATCACAGAAAAATATGTCAGCTGTTAAAGCTTTGTCGTCCCAAAATTAAAATTGTATCACACCACCACTCTGGCTTAACAATCACACAACTGAATTTTCAGGGTATCATACCATCTTACAGTGAATTTGATCTCTACACTCTTATAATTGTATACAGAAAAACTTTGATATGTTTTCTCATTTTTAAACATCTGACTAGTTATTTTGAACAAAGTTATTCCACCCTGTTACTATATTGGTAAAATACAAACTTGTTATTTTTTTTTTGAGTTTTAGATTGATTTTAATCTGTAAATGTATTAGTAAAGCACAAAAGTTAGGTGTGTATTCTTAATTTTAGAACTTCACACTAGTTATTATGACCTTAGTAATTCTAACTTAAAGATATATATTTGTTAAACACTTGATTTTACTATTATTATTAGTATTGTTATTATTATCATTATTAATAATAAAGTCATAGTTATTTTTTTTTTTTTTTTTACTAGTATTATTATTATTATTTCTTAATGTCACTCTAGTTATTCTGACCAAAGTACTTCTATTTTGTAAATAATATTTATCATGGATTGCAATCAAACTTTAATTTTAAAAGTTGCTTCATTTTTGGTTTGTAAAATTGCTCTATGGCGGAGGCATCATTTTCGACTGCGCACAGTCAAAGTTCCATCTAGTTATTAATATTATCATTAATATTAGTATTGATATTATTGATACAAAAGATAATAATAATGATAATGATATCATCTTTATTATTATTTTAAATATTATTATTATTTCAGAATGTCACACTAGTTATTCTGACCGAAGTAATTCTATTTTTTAAATAATATTTACCCTCCTCAGAGTTGGAGAGTATGACAATGCCTTCGGGAGCAAGCCCAAGATCCCAAGAACTCCGGAGCCAGGAAATAGACCAGCGAGCAGGGGTATGACCCCGCCCCCTCCTATCAAATCATCCGATTCACCTCCACTGAGCAGACCAGGCACAGGAACAAGCAGACACAGTAAGTGAAACACCTAGAAAATTGTCCTGAAATCGGTTAATGGACCGGCATTGTAAGTTCTCTCTCTCTTCATTTACTACATAATGCTCAATCATTCATAACAATCTATCAGCTCTGTGATATTGATATTTACTTTCTCACCATTATGTATGTAACAGAAGTTTTTCTTACACAGTCATTTAACTTTATGCTTTCTTTGGCCAAGCTGTCACTTTAGATCAATTGTTCTGCCATTATTATTTTGATTTATCATGAAAGTTATGCATGTATTCAAAATTTACTTTTATTTCAATCTTTCTGCATATCGCATGTCTCTTCTACTGAATAACAAACGCATGCCTGTTTATTCATACCTTTTTTTTCTGGTCAAAGTAGTATTGTTAGAGTCATATTCTCATCATTTCCTGTCCCAACTCTTTTTTTTTTACCCAATATTTGAAGTTTAGAGGTGTTTTGATTGTCTAGTCTATACAGTGTACATGTTATTTTTTCACCTTCTTGGTCAATCAGGAAAACGTAATGCTCAGACACTTCCCCCCGTGGAAAATGTGGAGTTGACAGATCAAGTTATTCCAGCGTTGAGTCACCCTCCCTCAAGAGAAGGTAGCTGTAAGAGAGTGACTCACTAACCACATGTATTTTGCCATGTATATCGCTGTTACTAACAGGGAGGACAACCAAAAGAACTACTGGATGACTAAATATTTCAACATGCTATGCTGTGATGTATTATTTCATTGGTGTCAGGGCAGGGACTCATGCATACATGTATCAACAACTGCTTAGTTGAAAATAAAAACATATTTTTAAATATGGCAGGCTAGATTGTTATATATTAATGGGTTTATTTTTGCAGTGAGTTTTATGTTGACTGTTGTTAAAGTGGTAATTTTCATGCATTTTTGTCCCTGTATTCGAAACATTACAAAACAAATTATAATCTGCTTGCAACATGATTTTACTGCCATAATTCTGTTTTTGTTATTATTTCACACACTTAACATAGATGAAAGAAAATTTGTATTACATCTCTCTTCTATTGCTCTTTCTTGTCATTCTTACTTGCTCTCTCTCTCTCTCTCTCTCTCTCTCTCCATTTCTCTTTCTTTCCTGTTGCTATTAAACTCTCTTCCTGTTCCTCTGCCTCATTATCTGTCTCTGTCTGCCTGTCTTTCTCTCCCTCTCCCTCTCTCTCTCTCTCTCTTTATCTTTATCTTTATCATTATCATTGTGTCTTTGTCTCCGTCTCTGTTTGTCTGTCTTTCTCTCCCTCTTTCTCCCTCTCTATCTTTCTTGTTGCTTGTTTATCTCTGTCTCTCTCTCTCTTTCGCCCTCTCTCTGTCTCTTTCTTATTGTTTCTTTGTCTATGCTTGTCTGTCTCTCTCCCTCTCTATCTTTCTCATTGTTTCTTTGTCTCTGTCTCTGTCAGTCTTTCTCTCTCCCTTTCTATATTCCTCAATGTTTCTTTGCTCTGTCTGTCTGATTGTCTCTCTCTCCCTCTCCATCTCTTCCTCTTTCACTCTCTCTCTCTCTATCTCTCTCTCTCTCCATCTCTCTCTTTCTCATTGATTCATTGCCATTAATATGATATATACCCTGTCTCTTTCTGTCTGTCTGTCTCTCTCTCTCTCTCTCTCTCTCTCTCACTCTCTCTCTCTTTCCATCTCTATCTTTCTCATTATTTCATTGTCATTAATATGATATAAACTTGATTTCTAGATGCGTTGGCTACGCCTGAGAGTTCCATCAGTATTTACATCAGTGATCACGGGAGCACGCCCACAAACTACTCCAGATCCAGACTAGGCTCCGTCAAAAGTAATCATATTCTACCTATCCAGTCTACGTGAATATAATAATAATAATAATAATAGAATGCACCTTTATTGCGCCATCTATCTAGTAGAGTTGGAAGAAGACAGGATAGAACAAAATGTGTTTATAAAACAGAAATGTCTTTAGGTTAGAATCAAGAATCAAGAGTTTCTAAGGACCGTATTTAAGCTGGTAATTTATATAGATGCATCTAGAGAAAGCTCTATATAATTCATCCCGGTATACCCCATTTCTAGTAGTCTACATATACATTGCCTTATGAAAGCCATAAGGGCATTAGCTGTACCGGTATGTAAAATTCTTTTAGTTAATGCCCTTCAGGCTCTAGAATTAGAAGAATTAGAGTTAGTAGTAGAAGAAGAAGGAAGAACAAGAAGAACAAAAATTGAAAGAAAAAGAACAAGAAGAACAAGAAGAAAAATTGAGAGATAAACAAGAAGAACAAAAAGGAGAAGAAAAAGAAGACGAAGAAGGGAGAAGGAAAAAAAAAATCAGAATTATGTAACATCTAAAGCATTTCTTTATTTAAGTTTATAGCATAAAACCTGAGTGCTTAGCGTTGAGGATTGGAGAAAATTGATACTTGAGTTCTATTCTTTGTAGGTGTAAGATCAGTGGTCAGCCCAGGAGAGTTTGATCGTAGTCCACCAGCATCTGCAGCAAGTAAGGTTTAAGACTGCCGTGCTGCATACTAACAAACATTGACCACAGTGCTAACATATGTTGGCTTGCACTGCACAGCACTTTAAAGGTCACAGGATTTAAAAAATTGATTTGGTATAAAAAGTCAAAGAAAAGAATCATGTTTTTATTTAATTAAAAGTCTGTTGGCTGAAAGGGAGGCCAATCTTTATGTATATATTTATAAATATGAAATAAAGAATAGCTTAGAGTATATCTTCTTCAACAAGTATATATACTTATTGAGATTCATTTATGATAATGTTTTAATATAAACTTTGATGTACAGAAGTAGTTACTGCACATGGACCACTTGCACATTATTGTAATACATTCCTGTAATAGAGTTTAATAAGTTTTTTACATGTAATATACTGTAATTATATAATTGTACATGTTACATGTACTTTGTGAAGGGTTTGAAATCTTTGCATTCAGATACTTAATTTCTGCTTTGATTAGATGTTGATTAATGATGATTGTGAGTCTGACAGTTGTGTAGGAATTTTTGATCTATGAAAATTAACAATACATGAAACTATACCTTTATAACAGGTCTATTCAAAAGTGCGTACAACGTTCTGTTTAAGATCATTGCATTTTGAAACTAGTTGTATCCATGTAGACACTGACTCTCCTAAATTCATGTTTTATCACCAACATTGGCTCAATATGTAAAACAAGAAGTAAAAGAATGGTTGCAAAAGTTTGTTAAAATTTATGAAAGTAATCACATCATATTTCGGTAATAACACATTCCTGAGAAACATATGCGAGTCATAGGAAATATTGTACTGAATTATATTATGTTTGTTAAGAAGTTTGATACAGGAATTTTGTATTTATTGTAAATTTTCTCCTGCATGAACATATTCCATCTTTGTTTTTAAAAATGATATCTTTTATCCCACCATGCAACTGAAGGTTTGAGAGCGGACCAAGTTTCACCCATTCATAGGAAGCCTCAGAGTAAGACTAGTCTGCTACAAGAGTTCCGACGCACTTAATTCACATCACTTCTTTTTTAATTTTTACACCTGTATAACATTTTTATTACTTGTTTTGCTGTAATACCTTCTGCTTAAATTTACATGTGCACTGAATTCTATATTACATGAGGTACGCAGATGTTTCTTTTTTATGCCACTACACTGCAGATACAGTAGTCAGTGCTGTTGTGTCTTGATGCTTGGTCTTGGTCTTGTTTGCCTTAGCCTTGGTCTTGATTTTGGTCTTGTATGCCTTGGCCTTGGTCTCGTGTGCCTTAGCCTTGGCCTTGATGGTCAAATTACATTATGTGCTGACATATTTTACTACTCATAATAATGAAATTACTCAATTATTTCAACTGTTGGTGCTACTTCAGTTACTGCTTCTACTTATTACTTTTATATGTTTGGTTTTTTTTTTACTTCACGCATTATAAATAATTATCCTTCCTCCTGTACTATGTCATGTCTCATCATGATATTAATGCTTCCATTTTGCAGTGAATTAACATGCACTTTTTACTTTAGTAAACTGATATTTAATAATAATAACTTAATCACATACAGGAATATTCAACTTGTGAAGGTGAACATCAAAAAGGCCTACAACGACGGAATTACTCTTTCTTTTTTTAAGATGAGATTTTTTATGTGATTGTGTGAACTTTTTTCATCTCTCTCTCTCTCTCTCTCTCTCTCTCTCGTCAATTTTCTTTATAAGTCGTTCAGTTGTTGGATGTTCAAGACATATCAATCTAGTGAAAAGTATGTCATATGTATTATGCCTGGGTGAATGACTCTGGTAATGACAGCCGTAGTCAAGTGTTATTATGAAGTGCCAGGTAACTGCTATATTAACTTCAGCATACTTTATAAATTTGAAATCCTACCTCACGTCAGAAAAAAAACTTCCTAAAACGAAATCCCTCAACCAAATTTGTCAATCTTGGTATCATTTTTTTATGTGAAAAATTCTCCTTTCTACTGGTACCAGTCAATTTAAAACCATATTATTGAAAGTATGCTAGCTTTTTTTCTGTTCTTTTTGGGGAGGGCACTCTGTATAGGGAATGATTGGAAGGATCACAGGGGGGTGTTTGACAAAGATCCTAAGTTGGACTTAACAATTATGGAAAGCCGTTAGCATCTTTAAAAATATTTTGTAAAAGTTATTTTAAAAGGCATAAAATGTTGATTAAAATCATTCATATTTGGTATTATCAAAGAGATTTCATGTTCTTGATGTGGAATTTAAGAAAAGTCTAAAATACTTGCTTTTGAATATATTTTATTTTAAGGCTACAAATGGCTCTCCATAATGTTTAAGTCCAACTTAGATTTAAGTTCGACTTAGGATCTTTGTGAAACATCACCCAGATCTCATCTGGGGGATGCAATAGTCTAGTGGTATTGTCATGGATTATTGGAATCCCACCGCTGCCACCATGACAGTAAAGATAACGCTCCAACAACAATAGTTGCTACGGTTACCTGTCCATATATGGAGAACAAGGTGTGGCACCGAACGGGGCAAAGGTCAAAATACTTTAGCCGATCATAACAATGAATAATGCCAATGTAGAGAGAAGCATTACATATTGACATTGGATTTCTTTTAAAGCCCAACTGCACTACTTATAGCTACTTGCGCCCTCTATATAGCAAACAATGCCTAATCGGTGGCCATTGGTCCCCCATCATCCTCTTTTTCTTATGTTAATTGATAGCTGATTTGATGAGATAATCACCTGTCAGTGACCATGCAGGGAGGTCTAATCCCTCCTGGCCAAACTAGTGCAGTGGGGCTTTAAGTATTTACAAGCATGTTTCTACGAAAGTTTGTTATTTGGAAAATGTTTTTTTGGTTTCAATTTCAGGTGCCGCCTCAAGAAGACAAGGCAGTGCTGGATCGTCTGGTAGAAATAAATGATGACAGGTGACATGATGTGGAGTGCCCAACAGTGTACACCAAGCTTGATTGACACGTCTTGAAGCATCCTCACTACAGTTGAACCTGCTTAGAAAGACCACCCAAATAGTAATAGAAAATGAGATGTTATATACTAGTGGTTGCTAAGGTACAGTGTAACCTGTGTATAAAGAACACTCAAGGGTGACAAGAATTGTGGTCTTTATAGGCAGGTGGTCTTTATGAACAGGTTCCTTTAGTACAGGTTTGTAAGAGAAACAAATGTCAAGGGAAACATAAAACTGTGGTCTTTATACAAAGGTGGAGGCTAAATAAAGCAGGTTTCACTGTATCTAATTGAGAAAGATTGTTTGCCATCTAGAGGTATTGTAGTCGAGGGGATACGTCAACGGACTGTCGATCACAAGGTCCGCGGTTCGAGTCCCGCGGCGGCACTAATGTCCTTTAAAGGCATTAATCTACGTTTGCCACACGCGACCCAGATGATGTAAATGGTTACCTGGCAGGAAGTAATTCCTTGAATGCTAGAGCGCCATAATGGCAGCCATGCTAAAGCCGTGGTAATAATTGCGGAACGCCAGGAGTGTCAAGTATGACAGATATGAGCGCTTTACAAACCCCACTAATTCTATTATTGGACGAATAGAGACATAGTATTTATCTATAGGTAATTGCCTTGGTAAGATAGATGGAGACAGAAGAAGTGATCTTTATTGACGAGTGGTCAATGAAGGTCTGTGTGACTGAGATTAATCAGGGTAACGAAGAAAGAAAAAGAATTGTTCTTTATTTATATGTTGGCATTAGCTAAAGAATATTTCACAGAGGAAAACTGTTGAATTTACACAAAATATTGTATTTTTAGACAGAAGGTAGAGTTTGCTTTTCACCTTATTTGTTCAGCTCTGATTATTATTCTTTAATAAAAAGGGAGCTTGTAAAGAGTGAGATTTAATGCAATTCTGCAATGTACATGTATATTATGTGTGTGAATTAAGAGGAAAGGTACATGTAAATGACATTAGTTTATAGTTTATTGTTTATTTTAGATTAAGATAAGGTTTAACAGGACACAGGCCTTTTGTTCTGTACACTGGAACATCTTTGTCTTAAAATAAGGGTTTTTGTTTCATATCATATAGATGCATCTAGAAAAACATGTAAAATCCACATACAATAAATCTTTGACGTTTCACAAAACTTTATTTTACTAGAAACACAAAACTTTATTTTTACTAGAAATGTATTGTTTACTTTTAAGTACATTTTTGTTTACAAATGTACATGTATTCTGTTGTAACATATCATACATAATATTATTTATATACAATTCATGAATATACGATTCATTAAGTTTGGCAAAATTAATTGGCAGTATTTTTGTTAAACCTTCTGCTCTATACAGCTTCATTACCAAAAAAAAGTAGCAACCATATGAAGATTTATTGAGATATGACAGTATAGAGAAAATATTTACCAGCGTGCTCCATATACCTAAGGGATGGCTTGTATCCATATAAATAAACAGGATATTTAAAAGACTTGGAATGAGGGATTCTGTGTGTGCCGTGATCAAGAACTGGATAATAAGGGAAATATGAAAATTATGAATTGCTCTACAACTTTCTATAATTTTAAAGAAATTTTCACATTTGATAATAAAACTGCTACAATGTTTTTATTGATATTAAGGTTTAATGATGGAAATCATTTTCAGACTTATATCAGCCACTGAATTATATTTAGTGTCAGTAATAAGATCTGCAGTTTTTACAAAAGAAATTGGTAAAAATCAAAGGACTTTCCAAATAACTTTGCTGACTCATAACTGTGTAAAATTCAGTTCTTTTTTCTGCAATTCCGGAAGAAATGTATATTGATTGTAAAATTACTGGCCTTTGCAAGTGGTTATTATGATCCATGATGTGTAAATATGAATACATGTATTCATGACAAGTAGAAGTATCATACATGTAAATATTATGATGATGATCATCATCAGTACTTGAATCCATGATTTGTTTTATTAATTCTGATGCAAAATGGAGTTGATTTTTTTTATAGGTGCTAAGATCAAGGAATTATACATTAATGCAGAATAAAAATTGAGTATGACTTTTGTGATTACTATATGCTAGCGGGGGGGGGGG
>JARBES010274088.1:0-14283 GCA_030265145.1 Strongylocentrotus pallidus | reverse complement strand
ATAACCAATCAGAAGCAAGGATTTGACTAGCTTATAACAAAAACTGTCATTTGTCACTGATGACAAGTTTTGTGAAACACCCCCATATCTGAGGGTTTCAAACACATACAAATGGAGTTTTAGTCATCATCACACTCAAACAGAGTATGTAGGGCGCCATCTTGTGTCAAAACATGACTTGATGACTCTAGATCTAGTTCAGAATTTGAATGAAAGATGGAATAAAGCTTCCTAATACACAAATGAGTTTCACAAAAGTGATCAAAACATTACCTCCCTATAAGTGTGACCGCCTAACCTCATCGTGTGCCCAGGAAATAGGGAGGGTTGTACATATTGAATATCCGAGAGATAAAAGAATGTAATAAATATTCCTAAAATACAAATAATTTTCAGAAATATCACTTCAACTTCTTTTCATTTATTTTCTTTGAATAATAACGTGTTAGTGTCCCATGCAGTCACGCCAATGAGAGCCACACTAGACCTAAAATTTTGACACTAGACCGAATGGCAAAGTATGGGATGGTATGATATTGGGTTGAAGTGGGTCGGCGGTGTGACTCTAATTTACCCCATTCATTATTATTACTCTTCTTCTTCTTCTTCTTCTGCTTCTTCTTCTTCTCTTTCTTCTACTTCTTCTTCGTCTTATAATGAGAGAGAGAGAGAGAGAGAGAGAGAGAGAGATAAAGGGAGGAGGAGGGGATCGAAAGAGGGGATAGTGAAGGGATAAAGGCAGATAGAAAGACAGTGAGTGAGTGAGAGATACAGAGAGAGAGAGACAGAGAGAGAGAGCGACAGAGAGACAGACAGTGAGAGATAGAAAGACATACAGATAGACAGAGAGAGAGAGGGAGAGAGAGAGAGAGAGATAGGAAAAGAGAGAGAGAGAGAGGGGGAGAGAGAGAGAGAGAGAGAGAGAGAGAGGGAGGGGGAAGGTGTCTGAGAAGAAGTGTAATCGAAGGAGGAGGAAGAAGAAGGAATTTGACAAGAGTTTAAGATAACACGACACAATAATACAAACGACAGAGGGGCGTAAACGAATATCGTATAAGTCATATGTACATCATCATCGTCATCATCATGACATCATCATTATCATCATCATCATCATCATCATTATCATCATCATCATCATCATCACCATCACCATCATCACCATCACCATCATCATCAGCACCATCATCATCATCATCATGACATCATCATGACATCATCATCATCATCATCATCATTATCATCATCTTCATCATCATCATCATCACCATCATTTAAAACAATCACCATCATCATTTTCATCTCTTTCACATCGTCATGTTCATTTTATTTTCATCACTCTCCTCGTATCATCAATAAAACCACCACCACTATCATTATAACCACAATCATCTTCATCATCATCATCATCATCATCATCATCATCATTATCTACATCACCATCTTCTTCATCACCATCATCATCATTACCATCATCATCATTATCGACATCATCATCATCATCGCCATCACCATCATATTCTTCATCCCCATCATCATCATCATTATCATTATCTTCATCACTATTATCATTGTTATCATCATCATCATCACCATCATATTCTTCATCCCCATCATCACCATCATCATCATCACCATTATCACCGTTATCATCATCATCACCATCACCATCATCATCATATTTTTCATCCCGATCATCTTCATCACCATCATCATCATCATTATCTTCATCAACATTATCACCGTTATCATTCTACAACACGTTTGATTTGAGTAAGAAAAAAATACACGTGTCAGTGTGTGTTTCATATCAAAATGTGTTTAATGCGAGAGTCAGAAATGTCTGATCTTCTTCAAATACATAATTTATCTTTTCATGACAGATGGTCGACTTTTGCAGAAACAACACATAATTGCACAATTTTCACGATCTAACAACAAATAGTAACAAAATGAACGTAAATTATACCCCTAACCACCCAGATCATTACGCTGAAATATTCAAATTAGCTAACACAAAAACATAGTAAGCATGAGAATTTTTAATCTACGGAATGTGTTGCAATAGGTCACGAAAGAGAAAAATGGTTCTTCCATTGGTTTCATCTTTTGAATTAAAACTGAAGAATCATACTCCAAAATTTGACTAGACACTTGGCTTATTTGTCTTGCTTATTCATTTGTGTCTGGTTGATAGTCGTAAGATAAACTTACATTTTATCTAAGAGTTTAGGCTTTATAAACGTGTGCTATCATGGAATTATTATTTAGAGCATAGATACAAAAACATGAAATCCTACATTTTTCAAAGTCATGGTGAAAGACGTGGCTTATTAAGCAATGACTGCTTCGGAAAGACATACACATATATTTCAAGGGTACTTTTCTAGCAACTATAAAACTACCGACTACTTCTACAAAACGAACAACAACTACGATCTACAAAGTAAACTACACAAATTCTTGTCATGGAAATATGCCTTAGTCCTGTTGCACACATTGCGTCATTTCTCTGGCGTGGAACTGCGTCAGCGACTAGCCCCTTTCTTTGACGCGCGCGCCTTACAAGATTGATATCGCAGAAAGGGTAGATTTATAATGAACAGTGCAAACATGTGTTGAATTATTGGCGCATGCACTACATTTTCTGTGTAGTTTTGTTGACGCAGGTATTGACGCAATCGAATTGACGCCTCGTGTGCAACGGGCCTTTTCCTAAATTAGCATTGCAAGGTCAAAGGTCAACATCAGATTTGTCATTTATACATTCATTTCAGCGCATGGTAAAATCGTTTCAGAAATATACAATCAATATATTTGGCACATTCAAATTCAACTTTCAAAATACAAAATTTAGCAAGGGAAATACTCTTATATTTATAATTCATATTATTTAATGCAATTTATATAAACTACTTGGCATCCTAATAACAAATTTATTCAGTGGAAGTATATCATTATTACTAAATGGCTTATAATCTAGAAACGCACAAGCTAAACGAACCACATCCATTTATGAATTGATAGTATAAACTTTAAAATATTGATACTATTTGCAATTATAGTAACATGATTGTTCATTTCGCATTTTTCATCCACCACGTCGTTCCCCGTTATGAAGTATTACTACAAACACAGAATCGGAAGATAGTTATTTCCCCCCACTGCACAGTAAGTTATTTCAGACGATGACATTATATTTCAGTACATTATTGCTTTAGGAATGTATTACAAAGTCTCAATAAACAGCGATGAATAAATTGAGCGCAAGCATCCTGTTACAGATGTGGTTTATGCTGTATTTTCTTTTCCTTTTTGACGAATGATTTGATTTGTACGGCATCACAGTTCGATCAACGAATGAAGTTCTAGAAATAGGGATTTTACGTCAATACACGGCTTTGGGCCAATCCCTTAACATTTAATTACAGTTGCTATAACCCTAGCCACCTATGACTTTGAACCCCCCCCCCCAGATGTTGCATTAATTTTATGTTAACCAAAATAATAATGCCGGATTTTTCTCTTCCATCTCATTCATAATTCGTCATTGAGGCTACAAGTTCAATTCTTCCTTTAGAGATCACCACCCCTCCTTTCAAAATGAAAATTTTGACCTATGGAAATGAAATTCATATTCTTGCTTCCCGAATTTTAGATTTACCTTTAATATATATTCATCATTTCAATTGCCAATTCGGCTAAAACTGGCTTCTATTCTTCGCCCCCTATTTCAAATACAGATATGGTTATAGTGTACAGGGCAGACTTTCAACAGACAATTCTTTATAAATCTATTCATATTTCAGTAAGTTGTGGATAAACACTGGCAATTTTCAAGGCTCGTTGAGATTAACTCATGAAAGGCACTTCAGTCAACAATCCGTTGCGTTAGGGCATTTCCTTGCATATATCATTCGAACTCGTATCTCTCTATGTCAATCTATTCAGTTCTGTACATTGTCAATTGCCGGAGCAAGATGTGCAGGTGACTAAATCCTAATATCTATACAAAATATATTGGATGAGAGAGTAACTGGAAGACTTATCATAACAAATATTTGTGTTTTCTTTCGCCCACACCGACAAAATTGCTTACTTCTATATTGAATTCGTGAAGGGTACTCAACTTTTGCTTTATCTCCTTCTCTATTGTCCGACTTTGCAACCAAATATATAAATATAATGTATACATTAAAAAAATTGAGATATCTATTGCATATGATGGTCATAAACATACAGGACGTCAACAAAGATAAGAATAATGGATTTTCTTAAGGTCAAGCTTATGGCTATTTTCAGTAAGTTCTCCTCTCTGCGAAGTTTTCGAAGTCCATCCATTTCCTGGGTTGTCTTCGGTATTTACTTACACGGCCTCCTGTTGATATTGCTTCACAAGTATAAATGGCTAAGAAGTATTATGGTGACCACTGCGAGTGAGCTCCTCTGCTCTTTCGGTCTTGAAATCATGATGATATTCAGTTATCATCCTTTCTTCGCCGCTACCGCTACTACCGCTGCTTACCGGTGACACGTCCCCCGATGACCGCAGCTCGCTCATCCGCCGCTGCTGCTCGGCGCGGTTCTGCAGCGGTAGCGCCGCTTCGTCATGCTCCCGATACAGCATCAGCTCCGAGGTTGGGCTCAGATCCGGACGGCTTCTCATCAGGCCACCCCTGCCGTCCGCGGCGGTTTCATCCGCATCGCCCTCTTGCTGCATCACCAGCTTCTGGAACTGGAGTTTGTCCTGGTACTTGCGCAGCTCGGTGCTGTCAGGGTGTATTTCCTTGATGTGGTCGTAGTGAAAGTCGGCGGTTTCGGTGGTGATGCCGCATTCCTCGCAGACAAATATCTTGGAACGGCGTTGCTTGTAGCAGTAGCGATGCTGCTCCCCATGGACTTTAGAGAGATGGGACTCGAGTGAGCACCGCTGCGTGAAGGCCTTCCCACATTTCTCACACTTGTAAGGGCGCACACCTGACAATAGAAAGAAATTAAAAAGGAAATAAAAAGAAGGTACAATACTAACTGATCAAATATGATGCTTTTTGATTAGTTCGTTCAAAGTGGGAAAGAAAGCATCGTAATACAATCTTTCTCATATAGTCTAGGATGAACTCATTTGGGATGTTCGGACATCATCTTCATTTTAATAAAAACGGGTTATTTTTACCATTGGTGAATTCAATCACCTTTTCTTGAGTTTGAGAAGCAACTCATCAACTGCACTATTCGTATTAAAGTAGGGGGGTCCCCGGTGTAGTGGTCCACCTGCGTACCACAGACAGATTATCAATGAGAAGAAGAAGAACAGTTAAACGAACTGATCGGAGTAAATCCCATTACAAGTAATTCAGAATAATGGGAGTGGAGGATTGGGTCTTGTTTCAGAAAGAAAAATATAATTTTGTGTTGTTGGCCAGAATTACCATACTACATTTTAACGCACCGTAGTAAAAACTGATTCGCAATAAGAGATTGTGATTTAAGCCTAACATGTTGGATAGGTGCATTAAAAGGTATAAAGAAGTCTTTTTTATTTATATAAAGGGACAATTTCTCACCAGTATGTGTTCTGACATGTCTCTTCAAGTCAAAGGTATCGTTGAATCCTTTCCCACAGAAAGCACAGTTGTACCGCTTGGTGGCGCTGTGGCACTTCATGTGACGGTTCAGAAGCCTCTGCAGGGGAAACACCTTGTTGCAGACCTCACAGAGGAACGTCGAATCCCCCATAGATAGTCCGCTGGACACATGGTTGTTCAAGCGAGATCTCCCCGGTGCCCGCTTGAGTGGGGCATACTCGACCGCTGTGGTGGTGGGAGGCGGTTGGACTGTGACGTTGGTCACCGGATCGGCAAGATTCCGAAGCAGTTGTTGCTGGGGCATTGGAGAATTCTGAGTGGCTCCAGCAAATCCGTTGACAAGACCCTGGTGTTGAGTTGACGAGGTTGGAGGAACCCACATGTTACTGGCAGATGGGTTAGTTAGCTGAGGAAAGACAGTCTGGGTAAGAGTTTGAGGCGGGATTGGTCTGATGTGATGAGGTGGCTGATCTTGGAATGCAGAATGAGGCATTGCATGTCTAGGTAGACTTTGTTCTAACTGTGGTGAGCCTCCTTGGGCATAGCCGTTTTGATAATGCAGAGGGATCGGACGAAATGTCGTTCCGCCGATTGGAGGAGTCTGCGTAGTCGGGACAATCGGTCCTCTGATGTCAAATGTCTTAGAATGTGGAAAATTCGGATGGCTTGGGTTCAACGGCGCAGGATTCCCGTTGGGAATTATCTGGCTAAGCTGCGGATGAGGCAACGGATCTTGGGGTGAGAAGAACCGAGGAACCTGCTGCAGTGGTGTCATCTGTGGAATCTGACCGTTGTATTGGGTTAACATTTCCTGACTGATGCTATACCGAGTTGTTTGTTGGAAGGTTAAATGTGCCTGAAGGTCTCCAGGTCTCTGGAGAAGTGCACTTGGAGTTGGCATCGTTAAATTGCTTGGGATCGGGAGTTGTTGCTGTAGAGTTGGCTGAAGGTGTGACTGAAGGTGTGACTGAAGGACGGACGGATTCATGATAGGTTGGCAAGGCGAAGGTTCACCGCTACGACTGCTATTCCCGCTACTGTTTCCACTATCTGGAAGTGAACCTTCAATCGCAAATGGGGAACCCCTATTACTGTTATCACTGTTTGAGCTTGCGATAGACTCTAAAGAGGACGGCGAGTCTCTTGCGGATGCGATCATCCTGTCTACGGCATGTCGCTTCGACAGTTGAACAACATCTAAGGGATCAAACATGTCTTTTCGTTTCTTTAGATCAACGTTCGTGAGACTGTTGGTTCCATTTAAAGGCGAGTCTTTAGACAGTAATTCTATATGTGAAGGCTCACTTGATGAGGCAGTTGAGTGAATGGAAGTATCAAGTTGATACTGTTCATTTGACGGAGACGAATGAGATGAAATGCGCTCAGTGCTCGACTTGGACGGACTTTTCTGAACGGTAGGAGGCGACACTAGTGATCGCATGTGACGTTTCCGTGGTGGCAAATTCTTAGTTGGAATGCTCGAAAGTGAGGCATCAACGGATTGATTAGCTGATACTTCGCTATTTCCTCCATGTTTGATACTACTCTCAGGACTGTTCCTCATAATGCGAAGATGTTCCAGGCTAGGGATCTCAGGCGAGTTTTTAAAAGCAGTTTTCGAAACACTGGTAGAGTCGGAAATAGTTTCGTTGCTATTGATCTTTGAATTCCTGCTGGATTGGTTGATATCACCTCCGTTCGTGACCATAGCATCATGATTACTAACCGAACCCGAGCTTCCAGCTAGGATGGTCGAAATCATGTAATCGCTTCGAGGCGTGCTGCCATTTTCAGAGAACCCATTCGTTCCCTTCCTCAAAAAGCAATTCCCTCGCTCGTTTAACGGTTTCTCACATTCTGGAGCTATTGTGGATGTGAGGGCGCTATTCAAGTGTGTTGCGTTTGGTGGCGGTGACTTGTCATGCTTTGATTTCCAGTCGCAGAGGTCGGCTAGAGTGTGCAACCAGGCATTGGAGACATCGCGTATGAAGCCATTGGATAAGGTCGGAACCGTCGAGGACTGTCCCTTCCCGTGTACTTCCTCCCTCATCCCATTTAATGGCGCATCATTTGAGGACAACCCGTAGCCTTGTGGTGTCCCTTGCGTCGTTGCGTCGACGATGCCATTGATGGGGTGGATGGGGAGGGCTGTTGGTGGTGGCGGGCCAAAGGTCAAGGGTCGTAGGGTAAGATCCGCCGAGGAGGAGAAGGTGGTATGGGTCTGGAAGTGAAGTCCATTCGTTCCATGGTTGCTTCCTACAATGAAAAAAAAGGAAGAAAGAAAAGGAAAATGGAAATTTGTCAATATTATAATGGACACTGTACAATATAATGAAAGAGGTCGAATCGCTGGACAATTGTAGTTATCAAAACAAAAATCAAATGATCGTTAAATAATCCTTGAATTATAACTTGAACTTGAATTATAATGTTAGCCAATCAATTCTTCGTTCTTCAATGTTACCTCTCATTGTCTCTCTCCCCTGCCCTCTCTTTCCTTACTCGTTTTCCGTTCCTCGCAACGAGACAATCCACAATAAATGTTTTATGTGTGTGTGTGTGTCTCTCTCCCTCTGATCTATTTCTTCTCATGTTCTTGTCATTTGAAAATTAGTTTTTCCCCTTCTCTTTCTCATTCTCTGGGGCTCGCACAATTTCTTAGAATGGGCCCCAATTATATCTTCCATCAATTCCCCCTGTCCCTTTCCCTTCTGCCCGAAGATCCGGGTCTTTGTCCAAGTATAAACATTTATTTGCCAGAGTCGTTTAACGCTCAAAATAAGTCCGTGTCCTCGTAACCGCTATAGATCAATGCCCATTCGAATCGGTACCGACATATCCATGGAAACGGTACACAAAACACTATTTTGTTCTCAACTAGATAATTTATCTAACACAAGATTTGAATACCTGATTGATTCAGATTTGGACTATCAGTGAATGCTGGTGGCGAGGCCGTGATGAATGAGAGGTTATTAGGCATAAAATTGCTTCAGTTAAAATGCACTTATTATGATTGAGAACAGACTTGGCTTAAATATGGAACACAACGAAATTTAATGAATGGGTAACCGTGTCAATGCCATTCGTACGAAGTCAGTTGCTTTTTGAAATTCCAATGTTATTCTAAATGAAAATGACAAATCATGGTTAAAAACAATTTGCCAAATATCAAATAAGTACATTAACCAACTGCTTTTGTGAAGAAAATACAGTTTCATTGAAATTGTTGGCAGTGATTGAACGCGTAGTCTTTAGGCATTAATGTGATATGGGTATGAGGAATGCTCTTACTCCCTTTCCTTCATTTATTTTCTCTTTTTCGATTTTATTCATTTCTTAGATTTCTCAGATAATATTACTGCGTACAATTTTTTAAAGGAACATTTGCCCGATAAGGTACAGTGAAAAGTTCTTTCGATTTAGTACTTGAAGTAATATCTGGAGTTATAACATATCTATATTGGTCAATCAATTTGCTTTCACTACAATGTATATAATACTACAATCTATCTTATCTCGTATCACCATGTATTCTTACTCATCGTCTCCCTCTCTACAACTCTCCCCCCCTCTCTCTCTCTCTCTCCCCTCTCTCTCTCCAGTCTCTCTCTCTCCCTTCTCTCTCTCTCTCTCTCTCTCTCTACCCCTTCCCCCCCTCTCTCTCTATATTTGTCTGACTCCCTCCTTCGTATCCTCTGAAGCACCGTTTTGGGGGAGTTGGTCTGATTTCTACGAATGTTCCTGCGCCAAATTGCTCTGGGCTTTATTACGCATTACGTCAAAATAAAATATTTAGAGTTAGGTCGCAATTGGGTTCTATGTCAGATTATGGGTTATAGGTCGGGATGGTAACTCTTTGCTAGAGGTTGAAGACAGGATTTCGAAGGCAATTGACTCTGCCAGTGGGCATTTCTTTTTGTTCAGGTACTAGAACTTTGGCTCCGGCGACAAATACTCCGGGAATTATTTCGTCGAAGTATAAGGTTGGGATTCGTGTTGAAAATGGGTTTTACGTCAGGTCTATCGTTGTTTGTAAGGTTAGGGTTAGGGTTAGGGTTAGGGTTATGGTTTAGTATATATTGTTTGGTCCAGGGTTTAAAATAACAGGAAATTCACGCCTGTGTATTAACGGAGCATAATGTCGAACTTACCTAGTCGCCTTGATGAGAATGGAGGATAGAATGGATTGCAAAACTGAGACACCATGTAACACGTCATGATGACGTCACAGTCACGTATGCGTCTCAAAGTCTGACGACGTCGAATGTAGGTATGGCGAGACAAATTTCTTAGGCCTCAGAGCTAATATAGAAATGTTTGAATGTTTAAACTTGGTTCCCAGCTACTAGTGAGAACTTCTCAAGACACGCTGGATGGAGATATTTTGAAGCTGAAATTTCCTGGACTCCTTGAGCCTAAATGCGTCTTATAATGATTCTGTTAATGCATAGCACAGATGTCGTTCATCATTTCCTGAAGCATCTCTTCATCAAAGAAGAGTGAGAGAAAGCGAATCAGAATTATTCCTGTTTCTTCAAGATGTTCTCGCAAAGTACGATGCTTCCATCTTTAAAGACGCCTGAAGCACACATGAGGTCGGTAAAAAACAAGTTCTGGTCTTCCCGAAAGATGCAGACTAAAAAATGCTACCCTTCCAACGGTCTTCGTCTGATGCTAAGGAGGAGCTGTAATAATATGACGGACCACCACTAAGAGTGTCATCAATCCAAATGAATCAACCATCAACTCTTACAAAATCAAAAAGTCAAGTCCAGAACTTTGATAAAAGGTAACGAGATCAATAAAACCAATTTTCGTTTTTTTTTCTCTCTCTTTCTGATTGAACAATTGATTTTCGAGTGCGGTCGGAGCACCTTCAACAAAACACATTCACACTTGAGTGAATGTCTAAATCAAATAATTCGGGCACGCTTCATCGTAATGCAAATGTCATGTCGTAAAACCCCGTTTACGTATGTATTTTAATCTTTCATATTAGTGTATAAACTTTTGCATCATACAGGTGACCTCGCGCATGATTGTGTGTGATACTTCATTTTAAATGTGTATGTGATATTAATTATGTTTAAGTAGTGGCGTTTTAATGTTTCAAAAGGCTAGTGGCAATACGGAATTATTCGAATTTTGTTTAAGGTTAAGCTTGCGACTAGAAAATTTGTCACTTTGTGCAATATAGAAGAATTTTGCACCCTATTAGTTATTGGTAAGCTGTTTATTGATGAATTTTCTTTTGTAACAATCGGTTACAAGTCAACAAAATGTTGAAATGTCTTGTTTACCAAGGGTCGTCTCCTCGGTATTAATCATGCTGTCCTCCCTGAGGGCCCTGCAATCTCATTATTATTACTTCGACTTTAGCTGAGCTACCATTACATCATAATGTTCTCAATCAATCAATGAAGAGCTTCCTACCTGTAACCCATTTACTACACCTGGGTGGAGAGTGGCAAATGTGCATTAATACATTTCCAAAAGGACATTTATTTAGTGCCGCAGCGGGACTCGAACCACGGACCCTGTGTCCATCGACGTATTCACCACACCATTACTAAATCTTAATGTTGACACAAAAATAAAAGAATCAGAGATTTTGAATCAAACTGAAAGTATATAGTCTATTGGTGTATGTATATTGACATTCTGTGTTGTTAATGTTAGGCAAATTATAATGCGCTGATTGTTAGAAATTGTAACCAAAAGTGCTACATATACCCCTCACTTGGGGAAATATTCAAAGTTAATAATGTTAAATTCCGAATGTGAACGCAACGAGGAGGTACGTGTGACCAAGAAGATATTACTCGCTCGGGTACTTGGGAGGTACCCATATACCACCCCTTGGTACGGGTCTTTTGTACCGAGGGGTGCATTGACATCCCCCCTCGGAGCCATGGTTGTTGAGTCAAGCGTGGAAGAGGGGTGAAACTAACGGGGGCTTTACCCCCAAGGGGTGTTGTAAAATGGGGCGCTCTCCCGCAAAGTCAGCCTTGATCCATGCAGAGGGGCCAATTTTCCTTCTTTCCTTCTCTTGATTGAGCAAGAGTTTGAGATTTCGTGTTTAAAGTTCTAGGACACGATTTAGCTTCCCTCTTCCAAGGAAGCATGCAATCATTCGAAATTTAGTTTTTCTTTATTAATATCCTGGATCATTAAGACTTTACTTGTTTGAATGTTCGTTTCATTGCAAATTCTTCTAAAATTGGATCGTAGAGGGATCTTAGAGGGATCTTAGTGGGATCGCATAGTGTTCGGCGGGCTTTTGCTTATGATTACGTAGATATTGTAAACAATTTGATCAGTGCGCGAAAGTTTTAACTTTATTGTCATTCCCTAGTAAAAAATAATATGATTCATAAATCGATAATATTTTTATTTTTTAGAGAAACACAAACATGTTTATATATTGTGTGGTTAAATGTGTGGTTAAATCTAGAGGTTGTAACAAATTCCTGCCTGAAATTTCCGCTCGGATCCTTAGTTCAAATCATTAAACGAGGGCGAAGTATTGCGAGTTATAGATCATAACCCAATGAATGAACTACAATGAACAATAGGGGTGAACCCCTGGCTTGTTGTCTCGTGATAATTATGCCCGCGACTTACCCGAGCGCGGTTAGCTAGTCATTGACTCCTTTCGCCCTAACCAAGTGCGGACTGTTATATTGAAATATGGATTGAATGGGAATAATTATTATGATTTACAAGTATCATTGTATGATAAACGTCCCCCACGTTGCATTGTACATGTACATCAACTCTCTATAGAATATTTTTGCAAGAGAGAGAGAAAAAAAAAGTTGCGGGGAGGTCGAGAATTATCCAGAGTTTGGATTAGGAAAAGTTGTTGTGATACTATTTTGAAGGGGCAAAGTAGCAAAGTACTACTCCCGTCTCTTACCTAATTATGCAGGATTCGAAATAACATCGCGCAACTCCTGAGGGTGTTTTAATTAATGAATTTTGGTTTAGACAAAAATGAGAAACCACACTGATTCGTAAATGTACAGAAAGTCAACCATAAAAGTGCACTTGGAACAATTCGGAATATTATTTTGACAGAATAGCAAGATTTATTAATGTGAGAGACAGGAAATTGAAACGACAAATCTTTTTTAAAGTAACTGTTTGGAAGAAAATGACAAATGATCGTGAACAGATGTACATTTCCGCTCTAAATAAAGAAAGAATTTCTGTAATTAATATCCTGAAAAGGAGGAAAAAACAGCCCTTCCGATATCGCAAGAATGGTAAACGTGTAAGACGAAAATAATTGTGTTACTAGGTAAGCCTCCAGCGTCGGTGTTGTTCTTTCAGAAACAAAATTTTATTATTTAATGTTCGTTATACCGAAAAATTATTTATATTTATATGGAATGCAGAGGGCAATAAATCAATCCAAATCATATCAAAAGATGAAATAATGCCGAGAAAATGATTGAAACTATTGAATGTTCATGAAATTCGATCTACGCAGGAATAAAAGCAGAATCAAACTTTACATAATATCAAATTAATATCTGACAATGAGGCCACGATCCTTTTTACGTTTAATAATAATAATACATAATAGTGAACATTTATAATGCGCCATGTCTGTCAAAAATGACACTCCTGACACTTCTCAATTATCAGAGAAGAATCATAACTTGCCTTTACTTCTATTTTTCGAGAAAGAAAAGAAAATAGGCCTAACTTCATCTTCATCCTTCACAGATACTCGACGAATATGTATTTTGAAAAAGCTGACCTCAATTTGGGTTTAATTGATCTCGCTGAACGATATTTGCACAAGCAAAGGTAATGAACCTGACAAAAAAGGCCGGTTCTATCAAAGGCTTTTATTTATTTATTTTTTATTTTTTCAAGCTGAAAAACCTTGGACTAGAATGACCTCCTGGGTAAAGTCGGAAAATAAAAGAATGACATTTGTGATGGATGAATTGGACAGAAAGAAAAAATGGCGTTTAACTTCATTGTAATTGTTAGTGTCAAGTTTTTATCTCTTCTGGGGTATATTAAAGGGATGGTCGAATATTTCTTCTGCGATATAGCCACTGGTAGCTAAACAGTATTAAACAACAATTTAAACGTCTAATTTTCTTTTCCATTATTTCGTGTAATTTCCGTGAGGGGTTGAGGGAGAAAGAGAAATAGAGAGAGAAAGAGAGAGAGAGAGAGAGAGAGAGAGAGACTCTACAAAGGCGTATTTATTAAAACAAAACCATTTTCAAATTTTCTTGCCCGTGTGCTTTTATTTGCTAAATAATTAGAGTTCCTTGTACAAATAAACTCCATGTTGCTTATTCTCTCATGTTCTTTGATAATTTATGATTTGTACATAAAGTTTAATGAGTTTGAATCTACACCAAAAAAAAAGAAAAGAAAAAGAAATCCAAAAAGGTCCCAGTGCCTTTTAAAGGTTAATGTTACTTCCATTTATAATCAATATTTAACATCGTGTCTCTTTCCCTATCTCCATAGATTATCTTGAATGTCAAAGATACGAACAAATCAATTGAATCTTTCATAGAAAGATAATCAGGATCCATTGGGAATATATCACTGATTGACTGATTGTAATCAGAAATCAATTTCTTTAATAATTCCATCGACCAACGCAAATATGAGTGCATGGGGTAGCATCGATTACCGTAATGCCTCAATGGGAGGGGGG
>JARBES010268971.1:0-14341 GCA_030265145.1 Strongylocentrotus pallidus | reverse complement strand
TGGCAGAATGTAATCACGGTAATGGAGTAAATCATGCTCTCCGGATTTGTACTGCTTTGGAAAATTGGATGGAACGTCTTATTCTTCGTTTTGTTTGTTGTTGTTGTTGTTTGGTATTATCGGCGTTTCATTCTTTTTTAGAATATTTACGCTTTGTCTTCTTCTTCTTCTCTTTTATACTTCTCTACTTCCTTCTTCTTCTCCTCCACCTCCTCCTTCTTCTGCTTGTTCCTTCTTCTGCTTGTTCCTTCTTCTGCTTGTTTCTTCTTTTCTTGTTCTTCTGTTTTCCCTTTTTTCCTTCTCCTTCTTCTTCCCCCTTTTCACTCTTCTTGTTCTTCTTCTGCTCATTTCTATTTTGTTCTTGTCCTTGTTCTTCATAATCATCTACGGTAATCCTTATCGCCATCGTTGTCTCCTTCTTCGTTTCCTTATATATCTCTCTCTTTCCCCTTCCTCTATTTCATCACAAGTCATACCCCGTTTGACATTTACAATATGTTCAGAGGGAGCCAGAGAGAGAGAGAGAGAGAGAGAGAGGGGGGAGAGAGAGAGAGAGAGAGGGGGGAGAGAGAGAGAGAGAGGGGAAGAGAGAGAAAGAGAGAGAGAGAGGGGTGGAGGGGTTAGGGAGGAAGGGACATTGTGCTTGAATCTTCATGTGAAAAAATAATTAGTATGTGGTAAGACTATATTATTAAACACAATCACCTAGAACCCATTTCTTTTCTGCATGGTATTATAACTCGAAGATCGTAGGACAGTGACTGTCTCATAATTAAAATGTTTTTTAATTTGTTTAAATTTGTATGAACGCAACATTCCTTAGATGCCGCTTATCCTGGCGACGGATAATCAATCTGTTCGAATTGTCGAGCCCCTTCTACTACCCATCCTTTCCAACCGGCGCTATAGTTTTCTTTAGAACTCTAAACTTAAGAAAGATTACCAACAGTCCTTTTCAGGACTACCAACAGTTCTCCTCGGGACTACCAACACACTCAAGAAAGAAAGATTACCGACAGTCCTTTTCAGAACTCCCCAATCCTTCCTCTCTCACGTGGTGCAACCGTCGGCCCACTGTATACAACATTTCTTTTAATGTGAATGTTTTGTCACAGAATGCAAATTGTAACAGTTTTTGTTCTTCATCATTGTTCTCCTCTTACAGCCTCTACCGTGCCTAACAACAACTCCACCTCACTCACTCTCGTTCTCACCGTACCCCAGAAGCATCTTTATTCCAAAAAGGCACTCCTGGTGTGGTTCTGGCACCCTTACGAGCCATCGCCGGGCCAGGTCATGAGCTACTTCATCACGTACCAGCAAGAAGGAAGTAACTCCAAGACGGTCATTACAGTGGATACCGCCTTTACGTCAGAAACCCTGAGGAACTTGCAGCCGGACGAACCCTACAGGGCATTCGTCAAGGCAGTTCTCAACAGCACCGATGTTCCTTATATAGACAGCGCCCTCACGCAGTTTGAAACACCAAAACAAAGTAAAGACCCTTATACTGAGTTAATCCGTTTCTGTAATGGGCGGAGAACGAAACAAGGAGGACATGTGGTGAAGAGAAAAAAAATTGGCGTAAATTCAATAGCCACAAAGCTTTCAAATATACATGTAAACAAAAAACATGTTTTCTAGTTTTTCCGACTCTAAGACGGGAAAACCCAAATGTTACAAAAGTTGCTCGAAAGTTATAGTGGCACTGATTCTTTTTGGAGACGCAGCCAAATGATTGAAATAACTAACTATATTATCGGGAATACTGGTTTGTTCTGTGTCCGAGAATCCTTAGATACTCAGATAATCTTAGAACGTCAACATGGTCAAATTGGAAATATTTGTATACGTAAGGCAGTGTCCAAAGTGCAAAATGAAAAGAAAAAAAAAGTAGGAGCGGAACTGCTATGGGCTATAAACAAAGAGCGAATGGGCAATGGCTGAAATAGCATGGCAAAAGTTTTGGTATTTTTGGAGGGGTTTGTGGATACATTATCAAGTTCTTTGCTTTCTGCTTCAATTGAAGATGCTTTATTTCAACTAATAAGTATTGTTACAGTAGAATTCATTTCATTGTGTTATTACCTAATGTTCATAATATTTATCTCTTTTACTCATGTATTCTATTTTTGTCACGCCCATTTCGTCTCTATCTTCCATCTTTCCTCTACATCTGTCCATAATTATATTTCTTCTGTTTAATGTATGGAATTAATCTTCTTATACTATGAAGTTCTATAATTTGATTATGTACAATCCTTTTACATCAGGATCTATCTTAGTTTAACACATTCCTTATAACAATTTCAATAAACTTCCCCCCAAATATTAATAGACCTGGGGGGTGTTTCACAAATATCCTAAGTCAAATTTATCTCTAAGTTGGACTTAACAATTATGGAAAGCCTTTAGCATCTATGAAAATATTTGATAAGAGTTATTTTTTAAAAGGCACAAAATGTTGATTCAAATCATTCATATTTTCTATTATCAAGGAGATTTCATGTTCTTGATGTGAAATTTATAAAAATTCTAAAATACTTGAATTTTCACTTTTGAATATATTTTATTTTAAGGCTACAAATGGCTCTCCATAATTTTAAAGTGGAATTTAGGGTTAGTTCGACATAGGATCTTTGTGAAACACCCCCAGTTTAAAGGTACACAATATTTGATGATTATGCTTAGTATTTAGGCAAAAACGCAGCGGTTAAGATTTAAAGGGACAATGGGAAAATTACAACCACCCTTTCAACACAATATACGATTGTGACGGTTATTAACTCTCAACAGAAGCCGTCGTATTGAAACGGTTTGATGAATCGAACATCTAAAATATAGACTAATCATCATTAAGTAATTTCGTACCAACTAACATTTTCAATTTCAGGGTTTGAACGCAGTAGTATGGGTGTCACGGAGTTTGTCATCCTGTTTCTAATCTTTGCACTTTGGGGATTGGCCATGCTAAGATTTTTTGGCACGTGGAACAAGAAAATGAATTTGAGAGTGACCAAAGACTCGATAAGGACTCGAGACTCATCACCGACTCATCGCCATTTGGAAGCGTATAGGATGTACAAGAAGCGTCGTGCAGCGGCTCAACAGGCAAAACCGCCGAGGGATAGGTCACAGGACGAAGCGGGCGGTAGCGGCTTCGGTAGGAGTTGGCAGCGGTCATCCACCATGAAGAGCTTTCGGGCTCGTGCGTCAAACTTCAAAAGGACTAGATTCGGATCGTCTAAATCCTCAGCGCCGCCGTCCCCGCTACCGACCGCACCTGAACGTGAACCGTTGCGGTCAGGAGAACTTTTAACAACGCCCCACCCTAGTATGCAGATGCAGACACTGCATCATGAACATGAACATCATCATCATCAACAACAACAACATCAACAACCGCAAGACCAACCGCATAATATAACTCCACCGCGGTCTCAACCGCACGTGGACGCTGCGGTTGTAATTGGTGTGCCTGTCCATGTGTCTTACGAAGCGGCCGGTGGTAGAGGTGGTGGGTCCCCTACGGCAACGGTCCGGTTGAGTCCTGGCCACGAGCCGCATTCTGTCATATGACATCACGTGGGTACTCTACGTTGTTATGTATCTTGCCTCGATGCTTGGTTTTGTTCTTTAGTGGTATTTGTTGCATGCTGTCTATCTTCGTCTCGGTGTTTTGTGTCTGCTTTTGTGAGCAAGAACTAGTTAGAGTGGTTTATGCTATTTTCGGTTACTCATTTCTGGCACATGCTTATACAGTGTTTTGTGAATTATATTCTGTGTTACAATGCATAATAATATTTAAGTCACGTTTTTCATGACGGTGTTTTAGATATCAGAATAGTTTCTTAATCGCTCTTTGTATCAATATAATTTATGTTTAACATTTTTTTCCCATCCAGAATATGAATGGTACAAGCTGATTGGAGGCTGAAGAAAGAGAGAGAGAGGGAGAAAGATAGATAGAGAGAGAGAGAGAGAGAGTGATAGAGAGAGAGTGAGAGAGAGAGAGAGAGAGAAAGAGAGAGAGAGAGAGAGGGGGCGGGGGCAATGCAGGGAATAAAATATAGTGCCTTTGTCATTAAAAAAATCATGTTAATTCGTATAACAATTTGTATAACCTTATTTATTATCCCAAGTACTTTGTTACCTATAGTTCACAGAATGCATATGTTTTTTAAGATATTGCTTTCCTTAACAAAGTACCTGTATTTATGCTACCCTTTGGTTGCAGATTGCTTGCTATTAATGTTGTTACTGTGGTGTGCTATGGTTACGGATTTTCTGTGTCAGTCGTTTTCCAAATACTGTGCAAGTCTAATTACTTTTCATTTTTGCATCGTAAACAAAATTGCTATTGTATGTCTATCGTGTTTGCCAATTGTGAATTTTTGCTCGAGATTGGCTTCTTTTTTTTGCCCGCAATGCTTCAATTTTGTACGATTATTGTACTTTGTGAATAAAAATGGTAATTTATCCCCTTTGAATTCCCCCGCTAATGTGATTATTATACAGCCGTCAATGATAGGCAGTGAAATTGACTTTGCTCTGAATCTCGATGAATAACATTGTCACGCCTGTGCTGTCTGATCATTGTAGGGGCGCTATTTCAGTATACATTTACACAGAGTTAGTAAGCGCTGCACTGTAAACGAAGACGATGTATGTGTTGTATGTTCATGTATATCTAGTTTGTCGATTACGCACTTTTTCTCTTTCACTTCGATTTTTTTTCTACAAGGAAATATGGTTGGCATTGAATTGATTAAATGTCAGTACTATCCCCATGGCGGCTATTCTTTTTTCCTTCTAATTTCCTTGAAATAAAATTAGAGATTTTCTTCTATGCATGCTGCAGTTCACAGTTTCTCTCTTTTTTTAAACTAAAAAACACGATCACATCTCTTTCCAAAGATTATTCAATGTTTCAATTTTACCCATCACGTTTTTTCTTTGATATGTACATTAAATTTTAGTTCACACTAACATTCTTTTTGACATTGTTCAATGTGCATGTTTGCTACTTAGATTTAGAGATTATATGATAAATGACTAACAAAGATTTAGAATATTATCATTTTCTCTTATTTTACTATCATTATAATGTTTCAACTGCTAATATTCTGAAGATGATTTCCATCAAAATGTTTAATCAAAATAAAAAGGCAATTCGTACATTAGAACTACTGATCTACTTAAAATGTCTCAGATTCCTCCTTGTTACTTTGATTTAGTTTCATAGACATGGGCTTAACCTCTGTGGAGTTCTTTCAAAATGTACAATTATTGTTTACAAGGACCTGTTTTAAATGAATGTATTATTAGCCATTTTATATCCTGTGGTTCAGTACAGTTCAGTTTAGTTTATTAATATCATCATTTCGCAGCCTGGGCTGAATTTCATGACAATTTACAATTAAAAACATATCATATTTCGTTCATAATTGTTTCAAATAATACTAGCTAAAATACAATATAATTAACAAAGACAATGAATAATCTCGAAAGTCTAGTAAAAGCAGAGAACTCTAATATGAAATTACCTGGATAGGGGGACGGTACCGAGTACTGCTGCAGTTCGGTCTTTAAAAAAAAAAGTTATTTTCCTTATTTTTGATTGTTGCTCGTCGTTCTAGTAATGACTGCGTACCCTGAGAAAGAACCTGATTGTAGACAATCATGTACAGTATTGCAGTTGTTTTAATCTCTATTAAATGACTTTATTTCTCGATTTGAATGTTTCTAGTTGTGACCCCGCCTTACGAAGGAAAGCCCGGTCTCATGAAGGGGCTCATCACCATGGCGTCGATGCTCTGTTTCTGGATCTTCGTCGTCCTCCTCTTCTTGCGCCAGTGGCGAATAATCCGCCAGCTGGAGCCGACACCGACCACACGGAGGTTCCACCTCGTTCACGACGAAGGTGATGGAGTCGACAGCGGCGGCGTCGCCGTCTACAAGCCGTACGAACCGCAAAACATCGACACCATACGCGTGGTCAAGAACGCCAAGGATAGCGTCCTCAGCGGGGATAGTCCGAAGCGGTTGTCGTTGAAGCGCTCGTCGTTGAAGCCGGCGTGGGCCGACATCAAAGAAGACGACGAGGAGGTTGAGTCCGATGATGATGACGTCAGGTTATCGACGCGGAGTTGATTGATTTATAGTGGGCTCCTACACTCGATTGCGATGTGTAAATGAAGTCCACGAAACTTGCCTTGTATGATTCTTTTCTACCGAGAGTCTGAAACTGTCATGCCTGTCTGAATTTCCACCTATATACAGTAACAGTTCCAAAACATTTTCCAAATTTATGCACCGTCTCTATATACGATATTGGTTATCAGTGACGACCCTAAAGATATCAAGAGGTTTGCCCGATATAGCAACAAATTGTGTACTTTTCCGGCATTTGTAATATTGACATGTAGTAGCTTGTTACAGGGGGATGCAATGGTTGGTAACTAGGGTCTTTTAGGGGAAAATATCTTATTTTGTGAACTGTTATTTTTATCGAAAGAAAGGAGTACTGCTATTCAGGGGCGCTGATTAATGATGGGGCATACTTCCTGCTTATCGTTATCCAACAATGATTGAGGGTTTATGATGGCAATTTTAGAAAAGTAAGCACCAGTAGTTAGAAAAGACAATCTGCGCATGAGCGGATACAAATCATTGGTAACAAAATAATGTTAACCCCTTTAAGACAAGTACTGGGTACATGTTGATAAAGGTTATGTTATCATTCTTTTAAAGCACCACAGGGTACATCGTCACACACAAGTGGAATTATCTTTGAAGGGGGAAAACAAACAGATTGGTTGATAGTGTTCAATGATAATTAATGGAAACTGTGTTACAATGAACCTATGAGTCATCACCATTTATCCTGAATCATGAACTACTTCTGAATTCATTTATCAGTTAAAGTATTTGGATTGTAATACCCTGCTCACATTAAGGAGACCGACACGAGACCGACTACAGACCGAAAAGTCAAGCGGCTAATAAACGGTCGGTTTGGAAATTGGAATCCGTTTTGGGTCGGGTTGGCGGTGTTTATAGTTTAGGCTTATAGTATTTTTTTGATTGGTATGAAAGATATTCTGCTTCTGGTGCTGGGTAAATACAGTGCGTGTCAACAAAGTTTAAAGTTGGAGAGAAAAAAAAACACGTGTCTCCAAATAAATACAAATATGTCAAAATATGGGGTTATGTAAAGGTCTTTGCTTTTAATTGAGACCAACCAATCTGATAATATTTGATGCTTCAGTGAGCAAAAACAACTGATGTGAAAGAGTGTTAAATATAAACTCTATAAGAATTTTGTTGTTTGATATGAATCCTGAAAATATTTTTTGAAATATTTATTTGCGGACACTTTTTCCAAATGTAAACTTTTTTTGGTTGAAAAGCACTGTATTTATTATGGAATAGGGTTGAGCAAGATACCCTAATTTGACCCTGATATCGGTTTAAATTTAGAAATGGAAACTCTTGCTTTGTTTGTCTTCAGTCTAGACAGGAAGGTACTGGGGCAGCCCAGCAGACCGACAGTCCACGAGATCGACAGTCTGCGAGGCCGACAGCTCACGGGATAGACCCGGGAAAAGTTAATTGTCAGAAAGGCCTGCGAGGCCAACATGTCGGTCCCATCGGCCACCGGTCTCTTGAATCAGACCGACAGTCCATGAGATCGCCAGTCTGCGAGACCGACAGCTCACGGGATCGACCGGGGAAAAGTATTTGTCAGAAGGCCCGCGAGGCCAACATGTCGGTCCCATCGGCCACTGGTCTCCTGAATCCTCAGAATACTTCCTCAGGAGACTAATGACCTGAAATTTGTGGTCCAGGGGGTGTTTCAAAAAACTTGTCATCAGTGACAAATGATAGTTTTTGTTATAAGCTACTGAAATCCTAACTTCTGATTGGTTATCAACAGATTTGTCGCTGATTTTTGTAATTTGTCATTGAAAAAAAGGCTTTGTGAAACGGGCCCCTGATGGTTGTCGGCATCGTGGGTCTTTGGTCTCGTTAGCCCTCTGATAATTTTTCAGAAGGCCTGTTAGACTAACATGGTCGGTCTCATAGGTTGCCGGTCTATACGCGCAAGCGATGAAGGAAACATACGGAAAAAACTGCCTTTTGGGCGCTCAAGGACTGAGATGATCCGTTATCCAGATATTAAAAAGGACGCTAACGGAAAAATCAACTTCCGTTATTTATTGTTTTATTGATTGGTGATTCACCTTGTTTATGTATATATATAGAGAGAAATACTTTACATTCTTTGATACTTATATTGCTAATTTTTCTATTTCAAGTTTTTGATAAAATAGTTATTTTACTCTTTTTGAACGCGTACATTGTGTACATCTATATTTTTGTTAAACTTTTATCAAAAGATTTTGACGCATAAATTATGTACAGAAATCTGTTTTCGATCATTTGGTATGAATCCATCCCCCGCGTTTAAGCTTCCAGTATTGTGCGACAATATCTAGAAAGCTGTTTGTTTTTTGACATTCAAGAATTATGGTAATTTATAGCACAACTGACTTGTAGACGCATATTAGGCCTACATTTAGTTCGTTTTGTTGCAATAGTAATGCATGTATTATTATTAATAATAATAATAATAATAGTAATATCAATGATAATAATCTGGATTTATACAGCGCTTAATACGATAACCCGTCTCTGAGAGGTTTACAGATTAATATTACCCCGGTCATTGGATTCATTCACGCACACAGTGTACATCATCTCCACTCCCCGGGGAGTATTGTGGTCACCATGAGGGCAATATGGTAATTAATAACGTAACGGCTTTTGTCATCCTGCCTGGTCCCCGTTCCACATGTGTATGGAGTGGCAAATGTAGATTAATGCTTTGCGAAAGTGCCCTGTTAGTGCCGTGTCGGGCATCGAACTGATCGAACCCACGACTTTTGCATTTCAAGTCAAGTGCTTAAACCACTCGACTGCTACACCTCTTATTACATCCATATTGCCAGAGAGTGGCAATCATAACTCATTTATTGAAGTGAGAGAGGATTGGAATAATTGGAATAATTTCCAACGAGAGAAAATAAAGAAATTATTCCAATAAATAATAACGCTGTAATTACTCAATGGGAGGTTTGAGAAAGATATGCATATTATCTTCGTATAGAATATACAATTTTCTTGGGTAAATATAGAAACTATAATGAAATACAGCAGCGTGAAGATTTGCTTGTCTTTAATTTTTTTCTGGAGTTTATTTCAATGTACTTCCACAGCTTTACTGAACCTAGTGTTATTGCCGAGAATAAATTTTTTCATTCCTCTTCCCTTTTTCACATTCCCTTAAAATCGTCTTTTCTCTTTATTTGAGAAACAATCTTCGATGTACAACGGAGGATGCGTAGAAATTGACTGTTTTGGATGCACTCTTTAAGAATACTTAAATTTTACTTTTATTGTGTGCATTAATATCTACTTGTAGACTGGAACATCATAATTCAGCAAGAATTTTTTTTTATCGTAGGGGTTCATTCAAAAACTTCTGCAGCGTGACTTTATTTGTCTAGAAAATTAAAAAATAACACATTTGAAAAAAACATCACGCAGTTTAAGTAACAAGATATATCTACAATGAATGATGTACAAACTGTAGTGCTAATCGACAAATCGTCTTTAAAGATATAGGTCCATATGATTTTCGTGCAGTACATTTTGAATAAGACCTAGTGATAAACAATACCGAAAAGAATAATGCTATGATGAAGTGCCTATGCATCAATTTCTTAAATTGTATATTTAATTATTTATTCTTTATGATGAATAACATTCGAGATGTATATAGCTCAGAATAACCTGCGGTATTGATTATTGCAATATATGTAAATGGACGGTGTATATTGTTCTGTTGTATTGATTTTGTGTGTGTAAGTTTAACACAATTCTATTGTGTGAATACAATATTTTATCAACAACACACGACCCTTTTCGACGTGAACTTCACATTTACTGAGCAGTTAAATAGGGGAAAGGGAGGCAATAGTGATTCGGAAGATTAGGTTGAGTTTTACGTTCAGCGGCATTTTTTGCTGAAAGGAGATAAAATCATGATCTGTTATCAGAATATTATCAATCAATGATGTTGATGATGATGACTATACAAGAAACCTACTTTATTTGTGTGTAAAGGAAAACGCAATTATGGCATCTCATAAATATTTGACAACATGAGTAGATATAAACCGACTTTATGATGATATTAAATCTGGTGATAATTATGCTCAAATGAAAGAATAATTATACGATTGCAAGAAGAGAAACGAGTCATAAAGATGGTGAAATAACACAAATAATGTATTATAAACCTATCAAACATAAAGTTTACCTTTAATATATTTGACGTTGGTGTGTGACGGAGTTTTGACAACCAAATACCATGTTGCAATATTATTCCCTAATTTGCAGTCGTGGTGTGATAATTATAGCAATAGATCATGTTTTTTTTTATCTAAACCGATTTCCACCAAAGCGTAAGTAACAATTTGCAGGCAAATTGTGCTCAGGCTCATTAGTGCTGTCCTTCGAAACATTTTTACAGGTGTTTTAGCATAAGGTTTTAGCATAAGGTTTTAGCATAAGTTTTTAGCGTATCCATGATATGATTATGTTAAGAATGTTGTAAATAATACATTTTACGCAAAATTCATGACATTTAGATCCTGTTTCACACGTGTTTCTTAAGGTGTACTACCGACCCCCTCATTCTAAAAGGATTGAAAAATATTGAAAAGTGTTGATATCTTTCAGTTTGTTTGGGGTATATTTCAAGCAACAATAACTCGGACTGATCTCCTAAAACGAAATAATTGTAGAGGTTTACTTTCTTGATATAATATTTTACAAGGATAACATGAAAGCACAAAGAGAAAGTCGCAAGATCAAGAGCTCTCAGTTAAATGTTGTGTCAAACCCTTAAGAATGTCTGACCATTTTTTTGTAGAAAAATTAACAAATAAAAATACGGTTCTTAAGTAGGCCAAATTTTCTGTAATTGCCATTTTGCTTTAAAGCCCCTCTGCACTAGTTTGGCCAGAAGGTATTAAACCTCCCTGCATGATCACCGGCAGGTGGTTATCTCATCAAATCAGCTCTCAATTAACATAAGAAAAGGGGATCATGGGGGACCAATGGTCACCGATTAGACATTGTTTGCTATATAGAGGGCGCAAGTAGCTATAACTAGTGCAGTGGGGATTTAAGTAACAAAACAATATAAACAGGAGAGATTCTGAAATATTGTTATCATGGACTACATCCTGTTGCGGTCGGTACATTGACATATACATCATACAATTGCTGCCTTGTGCAACCAGATGAAATGTTTGGTGTACACTGATTTATTTTATTTCCAATATAACAGACTTTTATGGAAATCAATAATTTTGTTCATGTATTTTGTAGAATTTCGTATAATCAAGATTCTTTAGTTGTTTTTGTTGTAATTGATGTTAATCTCATGAGGTTGTTCTGCATTTTTTCTTGCAGACAATTCGGCACCCAATACCATAGTAAGGGTGATTGTTAAGACCCCGTAGTAGTTGGGGGATGTTAGGGTAATTTAGGGTCAGTTAACAAAAAATCAAGATAAAGTCAAACCGGTCTATATAGCGACCGCCCAGGGAAACACAAAATGTGGTCTTTGTAGACAGTTTTCTTTAGTATACTTTTCAATGAGAAACCATTTTCAACGGAAACAAAACATATGGTCTTTGTAGACAGGTGGTCAGGCGATCAGGTTTGACTGTAGTATGGTATATGGTCGATATCTGGACCAAATTTGGTGCTTTTAGAACAATCTGAACCAAAATATCCCTTACATCCCCCACTATAAGTTGTAACATTTTGTTTTAAGACTGTCTTGTGCAGAGTAAACCGTGACGCGTATAAAATATATTCCTTTGGAGAATCTTTGTTTGAAAATGTACAGTATAAGTCTTCAGAACTTTTTTTCTGGAACTACGATTTGTCAATAACTTCTCATTCTGTAAATAATTGATTTATAAATCTAGTTTGTCATAAATAAACACTTTGAAGAAAAAAGGACGATTGTTTCTCGTGTTCGTTTTGAAGGGGATTCTTTATTATATTATCTACTAAGGATGATAGAGTGAGAGAGAGAGAGAGAGAGAGAGAGAGAGAGTGTGTGTGAGTGAGGAAAAGAGGAAGAAGGAGGGAGTGAGAGGGAGAGAAAAGGGAATGAGAGAGAGAGAGAGAGAGAGAAAGGGGAGGGGTGGACAGGGAGGGAGAAAGAGAGTGAGGGAAAGAGAGAGAGAGAGAGAGAGAGAGAGAGAGAGAGGGGGAGGGGTGGACAGGGAGAGAGAGAGGAGGGGGGAGTCGGGGGTAGAGGGTAGATAGAAAGTGATGAAAGACGCTGACAAACCTGAAGAATAATGAGATAACGAAACAGCTTTGAAAGTACATTCTATCTACGCTCGCATAATGCTACCACAAAAGCAATAGGATGGACCATGGACCTATTACGGTAATAGGTTCATGAATGGACCAACCAAGATTCGATTTGATTCTCTGTCAAATAAACTTATAGTCTTGATTTGTCGAAAAGATGCAAACATACTATCAATTTCATACATTATCATGAAACTGCCGAGTAGGAAGAAAAGAAAAGAAAAAGACCCACAATATCTTTGGCGCACAATGTAACACTTCATTTTCATATATACGAGCTGCAGTTTCGGGATTAGCCTATCATCAACCAAAATTGTCAAATGTTTTCATGTTAAAAAAAAAAAAAAACTTTTGAAACTGTCCCTTATCAACCCATGAGTTCAATGTGCTACAACGGAAAGCTTGCTTCAGATTTGATGAAATGACAATGAAAGAAGGAAGGACATCATTTATCCCAACTTTCTTATCAAATCCGGTATGTATACCACATCCCTGTATTACTATCACCTCACATAATAATATGATGTCGACATTCATGTGTTTCAACACGTGATTACGTGTCAAAGAGGAGATTGACTTTTGGTTATAGGATGCAAAAATAATATGTGCGCTTCCTCATCATTTTCTTCATTGATTTACGAAGAAGATTATCGCTAATAATGGCCCATTAATCTTAACAAAGCTTTTATATTCAAATAAAAACAGGGGCGGATCCAGATTTTTTTGTTTTGTTTGTTTGGGGGGGGGGCGGGGAGGGGGGCACGTGCCCCCTGTGCCCCCCTAGATCCGCCACTGGCTGTAAACGAAGGGTATGCGGTTAACAAGTTATATAGATTCCCCCCAAAAAAAAAATATTAGCTCAATGTCATGGTAAACTGTTTGGCCTTCCCACCCATCCCCCATGATGACAAATGTCAAGAATTCCAAACAATGATCACAAAAAATAAATATGGAGGGCCATGAATTGAATGAAAGAAGATAAAGGTCGCAAAAGGTCGAAACATATTTGCTATGACACGTTGAATCACACATTGATAACGCTAACCATATAAGCATAACTTAACATTACTTAAAAACAAAACTAAAATAACTAAGCCTTTGGGAGGCAAAGTAGGCCACCCAACTTTAACCCAATTTTGAGAAAACATATTACAGGTTTAAACATTATATGCAAATCTGTGAACTTCCTATACTATTAAAGAGGATATCGAAAGTTTGCGTTCGAGTACATTCATGTAATGTAAATTGTATTAGAAGACGCACAGACCCTAATATTATAGTCGAATCTCATTTTTTGACGAACATGACTGTCTATTAGTCGGCTTAAAGCCCCACTGTACTACTTGTAGCTACGTGCGCCCTCTATATAGCAAACAATGCCTAAGAGGTATCCGTTGACCCCCCATGATGCCCTTTTTCTTATGTTAATTGAAAGCTGATTTGCCGTGATATAACCATCTGCTAGTGACCTCGCAGGGAGGTCTAATCCTGCTAAAGTAGTGCAGAGAGGCTTTAATAGAAGACGCACATAGTCGCACCTCATCTTTTGACGAACACGACTGTCAGTTTAATAGTCGGCTTGATTTGCCTCTGATAACGGTATTGAATCCGAGAGCAAATTGGTGCTAGTATGTACCTCAGTCACACCTCCAACAAGCTCCCAAACCGACCGATTCTTGGCCGATAATGGTAATGTAAATTTATGTACGGTCTGTAGTCGGTCTGGTGACGGTCTCGTTGGTCTGACCAGGGGAGTGTTTCACAAAGATTAAGATCGACTTAAATTTGAACTTAACTACACTCTTAAAATGTTGGGTAAATTTAGTTGGGTAATTGTTGGTTGGTTAAAAAAATTCGTTATTCTGGGCTATTA
>JARBES010259650.1:0-14411 GCA_030265145.1 Strongylocentrotus pallidus | reverse complement strand
CTATTGCCTTCATGACGACAGTGGTCCGCACAGAGTCTGGTAAGTGTTATGATGATACTCCTGTAACCAATAATACCCTACCTATTTCCACATTAAACAGCGAGTCAAATGATATTTGTATCGTAAAATGTATTATTAAAACAGTGGTCCTGCTTCATGCTTTTGTCAATAACACGACCACGTAAATGTTTCAACGTTAGTGCAAAACATTCAATGATCTTGATAATTCCTTTCTATGACTGATATATTTTCTTATATGATATTAGCGCTTTGTATTTATTGGCTCCATTTATCGAATGTTTAATTATTGTAATGCTGAAATATAATGTAAGGCAATTGTCTTGGTAATGAATAAAAGAAATGAGAACAAACAAAAAAGAATCCGGGATAGCAAAGGGGGGAAGGATGCGTCAGATGGTGAAGAAGACAACAATAGTCAAGGGCGGCTCAGAGCCGCCAAAGGAATATATGCAGGGACCGCAAAGAGCCGAGCAGAAAAGGCAAACAACAAAACCTGGAGAAGCGTGCTAAAGCTACTTTGATTATTTTTTTGATGCGAAATTTCCGGGGAGATACTCACATATTAGGACATACGGGGCTGTGCCGCTGTAATGGTTGACTTTTTCACCTAAAATCCCGAAACATGGGTGACTTTTTACAAAAAATACCATTAAAAATGTGTCCGTTTTTTCAAAATTTTGATTTTGATTTTGATTTTTTTATTTATTTTTTTCCTCGAGAAAAATGACCCCTAATATTGGTTTGGGGTTTGGAGGCTTGAGCGGCACACCCCCGTCGAAACCAAATCTGAGTATCCCCCCGGGCGAAATTTACGAGGAAAATTAATTTTATGTCTGAAACTAGCAAAAGAAAACAGGGATCGAATGTGGATATCAACTCTTTGCGATATTCATATAATTATGGATCGTAGTTTTTCTCAACTTTTGCCGTCGTTTAGTAGGCTCCACATCGATTACAGTCACCTGGTGGTTCTCGGACTGCTGGCTGCTCCTGAATCCCGTAGGCTGTTCTCGGTGGATTTTAGTATTGACTGACGGATTTAAGATTCACCTTATATTTTTGATGTGATGTTTATTTATTTCCATGTATGTCATCTATATGAATGTTGTAACATGGTCACATAAAATCATACATAAAGCAAAGGTGTCGTCATGAACAGAGCTTGAACCGACGTTATGGCATAGCTATATAAGTTTTTCCTACCGTCATTTTCATCATTATTTTTCGGCCATATCTATTTTCGAATGTCATTATCAAAACCTTGTTCGAAGGACAATTTATGATTTACATTTTTCTTACCATTATCAGGTGTGCGTGTGAAAATTTTCGCTCCGCGACTTTAATATATTAGTTACACCCGTAAAATTTACACTGTAAATTGTACTGACTTGCGTTAAAGATATACTCAAGCTTAACATGTCTAAAGGAATGGATCATTTAAAGTGCAGCCAGTTATTCAGAACGAAATTTATAGAATGTTGGGGTGTGGGTGGGGGGGAGGGGGTGGGTGGGTGTCATGTATCAGGATGTTTAACACTACAAACTTTGGGTTCAGTCTAAACTATACATCAAAGAGCACCATCATAAACGTTTGTCACTCATAAGTTGGACGGTGGAATATATTTCATTTGTGCAAACTTCTTCAAATTATTGCTTGAAATTAAACGAGTCTGTCGGGGCACAGATGTTTTGTTATGTCATCCTCAATAAGTGTATTGCGAAATCATGAATAGTAAATAAGGCGAAATCTGGATTCTTTAGCCGGCGGTGGAGGATTGGGAAATGGGATTCAAGCGTGAAGCAATAGAAAATGATACACGGAAATATATACAGTAATCTGTACGACCGTAAATGATGGTGCAATACGCAAACAAGCATTATTGTATTATACAGAAAGTTTGCATTGCATGCAGGTCGTTGTTCCCATGCATGATTAACGGTGATATGATGATATAAGAATGACATGGCTCAACCATTCTCGCGTGCTATTCATAGTTTGTCTATGCGTATATAGCCTGCCTGAGTTTTGACTACACTGGTGCCCATAAAGTCGGAGTACAAATTTCTTACCAATTTTCATGAAATGATCGTGACAATATAACTTCTTCTCGATAAACGTTATTGATCAATCTTTATTATGAAGTTCTGAAAAGATACACAAGTTCTATCAAGAATGAATCATTATGTATTGTCACACTCATTTCATTAAAAGAGTGAAGAAAAAATGTATTCCTACTGTATATGCAAATGTTAACATTATAACATTATAACCAATTTGTATTACATAAACCGGTATCTATCGAGAATAAATAATGTGGAATGAAACCACAGCCATGCCAGTACGGTATGTAAAATTGTGGTTAAATACATGAGAAAGAAATACATACCAATGTAAATTCATAGACAAATTAAAAGTTATGATATTCTTTCCTTTATGACGATGACAATCTTGACTTCACTCACATCCCACGTTTCAGATAAGCCTTTCACAGTGAGTGATACAAAATAGATTAAGTTTGTATGGGATGTCACTTTTTTCATGGAAGTCTACCGTCAAAATATTTGATATCGATCATTAAATATGTTTTTTCTTGCATTTTGGCTTAGAAACTTACGAGTTTTCATTCTCTATTCGAGATAAACACCTCATACTTCTTTCGCGTGTAATATTGCATTGTAGACAAGTGGGAAGGGAAAACTTAGATGCAAATGTAGTGAGACCAGAAGTTAGTAGGCTGTTCAAAATAATTCAAAGTTATCCTTTAGATTGAACAAAGGTTTTGTGAAAGCCTAGAAAATTTGCATAATTTGAATCAATGAAGCACTAAAAGCACGAAGTATAACTTTACTTTTAACAGGATATAAGACCACGGAAGGAGATGCCAAATGGAAATGGTCTGACCCCCATTTTTTCAATTTTTTCTCATTTTTCAACAAAAAATAATACATAATAAACGAATACAATGTGAAATGTTAACAAAACATAGTTACATTTGGTAAAAAACAAATCTTTACAGTAATGTATACAATTGAGGAAGACAAAAATATTTGAATCATAAATTTAATTGTATTTATACTTTGAGGAAATGGCAAACCGAGCCCGTCTTCCGCCCGCACCCGGGGCTTGTGCAGATCATCTTCCTTCTGTCTCTCCTACCTCCCTATATCATTATTACTGTCAATATCACTGTCACTATCACTGTCAATTGCTGTGAAGCTGTTTTCATCAATTTCGAAGTAGGACTTCCTCCTCAAGAGGCATTATTTAATGAATGTATATGTATGTTTTACAACGTTTGAACAATAGCTGGGCAGCTGTGCGACCCGGCGATCGATGTTCCAGTTTTGACGTCACGTTTCTTGGCAGTACACGGAGGGTTGTTCAAGGACAAACAAATATTGTAGCACGTTGATTAGTTCATTACCGGTACCTTTTCATGCCGATTTGTCATGGAACAGTGAAACATTATAATAGCATTCGAGTACCTTCGTATGGAAAAGGTGGGAAATTATGACATATTGAAATTCCATTTTGGAGAGGTCCACTGAAAAGCAGAGCTTGTAAACTGTGAACCCCTCAGACGAGTAAGAAAAGTGTATAGAATAATTAAACAATCAAAGAAGAATAGCGGCCAACAGAGACAATTAACATTGATTAAAACGCGTAATGACTGGAAACAAGTAGACGTAAACCATGGAGGTGATAGAGAAGGAGTGAAATCAAACCGCTCTCATTTGACCCTATGATCCAAGCCGCCGAAGAGGTTGGCGCTAATCTGCCACTGTTAACCAGGTGGTGAGATAAAAGAGCGCATGAAACATCAGGATTGTGAATTTCTACATCATAAAATAGTTTCCCAGCAAATGTTCGCTGTCTCTTTCATCAATTGTTGAATGTGTAATGAGTAGGACGAGCGAACACAAACTTGTTTTTAATAATTTCACCGTTTTTTCCAACTGCAAAAATACAAAAACATGAGAAAACACGCACTATGCCTGGATTACATTTGGCCTGCGATTTGTCTACGGAGCCCGTATCCTGCCCGTATCCCCCTTTTTCCGTGCGGCCTCCGTGCGGCCTCCATGCAGATGCAGGAGGCGATCGTGAGATATTCGTACATATTCACGGGCTCCGCAGCCTTTATCATTTTGTTTCGCGAAAATGTATACAAATTTGACAAATCGTAAGCCCGTAGCCCGTGGACATGTCCTATGTGGCATTGCACAATTTCCGCATGAGAACCGTGTGTAGGACTTGCGCTGATCATGCAGCAAACGCAATATTTTAAAGAGCAAAACACGCTCAAAAACGGCACGGCGGCTGCACGGTAACCACGCATTCTCCGCGCAACCTCTGCACGGAAGCTGAACGTGCTCAATACGATTTCCGTGCGGAGGCTGCGAAGACTGCACGGCTACTGCACTGAGCAGCCTCTGTACGGATTTGCCCCGGCTTGCCCCTGAAGGTCAGTACAAGAAATGGCACGATGCTTGTAGATAATTTAAACACAGACATCGTAGCCCGTAACCTTCTACGATGCCCCCAAAATCGCACGAAAAAGCGTAGAACTAATTCATCGTACGGCGCCCGGGGCAAAAGTAATCCAGGCATTAGCAAACTTAAAGTTATCTCAGATTGTAAATCATGGACAAAATGAAGGGATATCAAAACATGCGAAAATAAGCGCATTATTCTAAACTATAAGTTTTTGTCAGGATCTAATTTTTCTTTTACCATCTCTTACACACAAATTAAAGGAAGGGCGTAGTAATAATTTTAAAAAATTGTTTGATGCATTATTTCCAATACCATCCCCATATAAAATTTATAATTTACACTGAAATTTTGCTGGTAATTTGATATTTTGTGAAAAATGTGAAACTGGTGCCTGGCTTCCGAAATTCCCCGCAGTGGAAGCCGAGCGGCTCGGAGCATGGAACTTCAAAGCCAAGTGGAATGTTACACATCCCATTATTATGCTTTAGAACTCACGCATGCGTTTGAATAAATTACAAGAGTTTCCACTCCTTCTTTATCACCATTATATGTAATCACGGCCTCGCTGAAAAACAGCTTTTGCTGAATGCGGGCACAATTTTATTTTTGTTTTTAACCGTGAATAAATAAAATATACCATACCATACCATACCTCCCTGCGTAGACAACAACATGGTCCAACGTATGCGCATAATTCGCTTATCTCACTGTTATAAGATACAAACATGTAAATCGCTTTATAAATTTAGCTTTGTTGGAGTAGAATAAAACCACAGTTAACAGCTTAATATCTGGACGAGACTTTAATTACAATGAGATTCATTTGTCATTAATATGATTTTGTCATACATTTGTGGGAACCATTGTTTTCTTGAAACAGCTGTTTCTGGCGATGTACCAGATGGTGTCGTGTACACTGATTTACACAAAACGGTACGCAAGGGAGACAGCGTTATCCTGACATGTCGATTTCGTGGGACATCTTTAGCTGTCTACTGGAAGAAAGGAGATGACCCAAGAACAGCACCAAACCTTGTCTCATGGATACCAACCGACGATGTGACAGGATTATGTGAAGGTGTAAGGCCATGCCAGATCATGGAGATGAATGAAAATCGCTCTTTGGTCATCAAGGGAGTCAGCATAGCAGAACAAGGTCGATATATCTGTAGAGTATCAAGCTACAAGAGGGGACTTATACACAACTTTACGGACATCCGGGTATTTTGTGAGTAATGCTTTAAGCCCACCGATTATCTCACTTATTTCTATTTTCGTAGAAAGGGCGGTTATATTAGACATGGATCTAAACAACCACTTTTTTTTAATTGTGATTCTAAATAATGATAAGAATATTAACAACACAAATTTGTGTGCACTTAACTCTTCTAGTCAGAATAAAAGGCGAATCGGATTCAAATCGTAGACAATCACCTTACTGGTCTGACGGCACTGCGATTTTGAGCCGATTAAGCTTTATCTCTGAATTATTTTGAAATCCATATTTATCCCATTATCTATTAAATTGTATTTCTATATAATAAAATGTATATTGAGATCTTTATTAATAAGGATTTAACGAAGTTTTGTAAAGTTCACTTAAATTGCTTTTAATTGCACATTCTACCAAAATCGGATCAAAGTCAATTTGTGTAGAGTTCGCTTATAATTTACACTTTCTATTTAAGAATATCATTTTTAAAGCCATACAAAATAGTAGTCAGTCAGGCTCGATTAACGAACATAGGCAGATCAAGTGGACCAAAATTGGCCACCCCTTTCGTTCAATCCTACATTTATCAAAACATATTCATCAACATAACGTATATTCATTTGCGCAACGCTCCCTCACTTGTTCATTTTCAGCTATATTACTCTATAGAAGCTCTGTTTAATCTGATATATTTTAATCTTTTCTAGGAACATTATAAAGAGAGAAGAAGTAATACAGGGAAAGTAGGTACCCAATATGCCCTTTTATATCGTATCAATTTCCTAGCGTGCGAAGTTAGAAATAAATCATGTAAACAACTGCTGCAGATATTTATTTAGGAAAAATACCTGTTTATATTACCTCTGTCTCAGGAAAAGATTAATGATTGGCAACGTTGTTTCTGATTATACTGTAGCTCCTCCTATGGAACCCTTTCCTGTCATCAATGAATGTCAAATGATCTCTCCAAAGAACACTAAAACCGCCTGTACTACTACAACAAGCCATTCAGTGGAGATAAGCTGTACTGCTTCAGGTTACTTCCCAGAGATAGATCTTTACTTTCTACATGGATCCACAAGTCTTCACACGAAAGACACGATAGAAGTTACAAATCTTGACGGGACGAAAAACAAAACCATATACGCCAACGCTACAGTCAGTGATATCAGCTATGTTTGTTTTGCGTCTAATATTCCTGGATTACAAGAACAGAGAACAGCAACTGTTTTAGTTAACCTAGCAGAAACCTCTTCCCCAATGCCTACTGGACCAATAATTCCGATTAACAAGACAGATGAAAGTGCTTTTAATGTCGGTAAGAACTTGTGTATTATTCCATTTTATTATTTCAACAATCTGAAATAATAACAGAAAAACGGCATCCATCAATGATTGATATTGGGCGAACGAGGAATTGTTATCAAATGATTCAACACTGTTTAAAAGGGTCGAGAGGGATAAAGGAAAATGCAGAGAGCAATTATCAAACTCAATTTTTGTTTACGAGAATCAAAGTTTTCACCAAAATCGAAATGTTTATCAAGGGTATCATTTCAACTATACATGGCTGTTCACTAATTCAGCTATTAACACTGATTTTTATATTGGAGTAATAACTACGGCAGATGACATTTTAAAGGCACAGATTATTGGTAAATGAAGTCCAAATGTCATTAAAGGGGGAAAAACATTTGGAAAGGTTTGTAAGGGGTCAAAATGATGATTCTTACATTCATGCAGAATTCGTTTCTAAAATGAATTGCTGTAAAGCAAAAAACTCTTGCCTAATTTAAGAAGACAATCACATTTTATAAATGGTAAGGATAAACGTTTATGATTATTTTTGCTGTAATTCATGACTCTAAAACGTTGCCTCGAAATTCAAAATATTATTTTCAAGGCTCCTTCACATATGTCGCGGTAAATATGTGTCAGTTTTGAAGCATATGTGTACCATCTAGATTCATTTTTGTATTAAAAACAGTAAATTACTCGTGCTTTTCTCTGACCTATGTTAATGTTAGGCTTTCAAAGTAATGCAAAGTTTTGGGAAAATTTGAAATTTGGGTGGAAAGTGATTCTTTACAATTTTGATATATGTGGATGCACCTGTGGATGTATCAAAAGCACTAGAAAATTTAGCCCCTAAAAAAACTTCTGCTTTCGAGAAAAATTGAATAATTTTTTTTACCGGTGGTCCCGGTAAATTTTTATTAATTGGTAATAGCACCTACGGCCGTACAATGGTAGCTGCAACCATGAAAATCTCAGAATATGTATTTTTGATATGTAATTTCCAAACGGGAATTGCTAATCGGTCGATTTTAGTCAAGAAACATTGTTTTAAAGTTTAATTAATATCTTGAACTTGAGAGGGAGCTTTACAACATAAAGAGTTTATTATTGACAATTTCATAACTTTCGACTCGCTTTCAACCGCGACAACGATCACTGAATATTGTAAAATCGCATATGCTCCAAATATGTTTATTTGAACCAAATTCATGACCCCATACCAAAACTTTGTATTACCTTTAAGGAAAATACATCACATGAGACAAAATTCTATTATTCATTAGTTCTGCATGAAGCCAGTTATCATATTAATTTTTAACCTCATAATGAACGTCCTTTGCAACAGCAAGTAGACTGAAAATTACTTAATCAATCTCAGAACCCATTATATAAAGTTTCCACCCAAGTTTCTTATTTTGATCAGACTTAAAAATGTCCTTATAACTCAGAACACAGATATTAATCTACTTTTGTTAAACTCTTGAAATAAAACTAGATAAAGTGCACTATCACTATCTCTATAAACATTATTCATCCGCGCAATTAAACTGACGTACGTGCACGAGAAGCCCTTTCGTTGCTAAATAACTTTCACAATATGCATACGCAATGAAAATATCATAGTCAAATTGTATAGAGTTCGCTGAAATTTAGACTTACTATTTAAGAAAATCATTTTCAAAGCCACAGACAATAGTTTTCAGTCATGCTCAATTTTCATGAACATAGGCAGATCCAGTGGACCTAAATCAGCCGCCCCTTTCAATCAATTCTACGTTTATCCTTCTACAACATAACGTATATTCATTTGCGAAATCGCAACGCTCCCTCACTTGTCATTTTAAGCTATATTACTCTATACAAACTCTATCTAATCTGAAATATTTTGATCCTTTCTAGAATCATTATAATGAGAGAAGAAGTAATACAGGGGAAATAGTACCCAGAAGGCCCTCATTCTATCGTTTCAATTTCTTAACGGGCGAAGTTGGAACAAAATGACGTTTACAGCTGCTGCGAATATTTATTTAGGAAATTACCTGTTTGTAGTACCTCTGTCACAGGAACACAACTAATGATTGGCAACGTTGTCTCTGATTATACTTCAGCTCCTCCTATGGAACCCTTTCCTGTCATCAATGGATGTCAAATAATCACTAAAACTACCTGTACCATTTCAACTAGCCATTCAGTGGAGATAAGCTGCTCTGCTTCAGGTTACTTTCCAGATATCGACCTTTACTTTATACATGGATCCACAAGTATTCAGACGAAAGACACGATTGAAGTTACAAATCTTGACGGGACGAAAAACAAAACCATATACGCCAACGCTACAGTCAGTGATATCAGCTATGTTTGTTTTGCGTCTAATATTCCTGGATTGCAAGAACAGAGAACAACAGCTGTTTTAGTTAACCTAGCAGAAACCTTTTACCCAATGCCTACTGGACCAATGATTCCGATTGACAAGACAGACGGAAGTGCAAATAAAGTCGGTAAGAACCTGTGTATTCTTCCATTTTATCATTTCAACAATTTGAAATAATAACATAAAAACGGCATCCAGATTGATATTGGACGAACGAGGAAGTGTTATCAAATGATTCAACACTGTTTCAAAGGGTCGAGAGGGATAAAGAAAAAAAGCAGAGAGCAATTATCAAACTCAATTTTTTTTTACGAGAATCAAATTCTTCGCCAAAATCGAAATGTTTATCAAGGGTATCATTTCAACTATACATGGCTGTACACTAAATCAGCTATTAACACTGATTTTTTATTATTTTTGCTGTAATTCATGACTTTAAAACGTTGCCTCGAAATCCAAAATATTATTTTCAAAGCTCCTTCATATATTTCGCGGTAAAATGTGTCACTTTTAAAGCATATGTGTACCATCTATACTCATTTTTGTATAAAACAAAAGTATATCACTCGTGCTTTTCTCTGACCTATGTTGTTGTATATTTGCAGTGATTGTCGTCGTCCCCTTATGTGTCTTCTTCGCAATTATCCTCATCATACGTAAGTAATAATTTTATTTAACAAGACGGAATTCGCATTATGAATGCTTTGGTTTTGTTTGCTTTTATTTACGATCATAAAATATGAAATACAAACATCATAACACATAAAGACACAAAACACTTAAATATTTACAAGGACTTTCTAGAAAAATCATATACCGAAATTGAAATGTAGATCGAGGGATCACCCGCCTCAGATTTCCCGACAAGTTCGATCTGTTTCCCTCGAGGTCCCCAAATAACTACCTTATTAATTGATTAATTAATCATTAATGATGATGGTAATATTAATATAAAAAACTGAAACAGAGTGCGTACATATGAATGATCATCATCATAACAGCGGCAATTTATTCACTAGAGCTGCACAACTAACCCTTCCAACCGTCTTGCTAAATGTAATTTCACTTTTATTTAAGGGTCTATTTCATGAAATAAAATAACTTATAGTTCAGATTACAGTTTAAATTTGAGGCTACATATATATTAATTTTTTTCTAGGTATTCCTTTTTGCTTCTTTCTTAAGCAATCCAAAGTTATCTCATTTTGATGCCATAAGAAAATAAAATGGCGCAGCAGTTGATGAATGGGGGGTTGTGGTGGTGGTGTTGTTATAATTACTAAAGTCTCAATTCTTCGATCTATAGAGCATTCATGAAGGATTTTGACCCTTGACATATTTAGCTTTAATCCGGCCGTCCAAATGCTTTAAATGCCACTTGATAGTGCTTAAAAGAGTATATTTCGGAACAGTCATAGGTGCAGCACGTGTTTATGATATATAAAGCTAAGCTAGTATCAAAATGTATAATAAGTATTGTTTGACTGATTATTTCATTGATTAATAATATATTTATAAATATATTACACTTGGGTGCGTCGTGTTTATGTAAATAAAAATAACATCAAACATATTTATTTCTCTTAACGTAATTGCAGTCTTCATTTGGAGAGGACGAAAGGGAATTTGTAAGCGGCTAAAGTCAGGTCACAGAAACAATGAAGGTAAATGTATTTGCAATTCTCTTTCAATATCGAGACGGATCATTTTAGTAGGCGTGTAATGTAATACTAATAATGATGATAATAATAATTATATACATTTAGCATTTATACAATAGCTAAATACTAATTTTCTTGTTAAGGTTTTTTAAATTCTAATAATACCCTAGTCATTGGATTTAATAGTCAATCCGGAAATGATAGTGCACACGCTCCGCTCCCTCGGAATTAGTTGGTCACCTTTTCCAGAACTCAGTATTCTCATTAAACGCTTTGTACTAATTGACGCAATGGTAATCTAATATCTTAATGAACTTTCAACTTTGTTTACGTAGTGTACAATGCTCAACACCCTACTCTAGTTCTTATACCTAACTTTTATGTTGCTTATACGAAACTAAATGCATACATAATTTTATTTCAGGACCTGTTTCATATTTGGAGCTTTGGGAGGTTGTCGAAATGTGCGACATTGGTGTATTGGACGATATCGTGGGAGCGTTGGTGGGGAATCCTGAAAGAGAATCAGAATATGACTTCGTACGCTCAAAGGCAGACCTGTACAGCGAATTATGTGAATGGAAGGATAAATGTCCTGGAGATGTCAGGACGCGGCTATATGCAGCCATAGAGGATCCAAAGAAAATTAAAGGTGCATATTTTTGTTAAATATGATATTATCGCATGCAACAAAATGGAGTACCGAAATATTCGCTGGTCGTGCAGGCTACTGCACGGTTCTAAACAACAGAGCATGTGCATGAGGTTCGTGGCGAAATTATTTAAGCAATGGACTTGAGCATGGCCAATTTAGTGTCTGGGGCCTTTGTGATCGCAACACCATTGCTTAGCACAAATTGTTTATAACCAGCAACCTTGACAGTTTTGCCAGTATGACGTCACACTTCTGTACTCTATTTATATATATATATAAACATTTCTGATGCCCTTGTCCGTGATCAAATCAGGTTGACCATAAAGGCAGTTGGTTTGAGGTCTAAGTTTCTCTGTGCTAAACGTGATTTTAATATACCCAGCATGGGTGTCGATCCTTACGTAATACCTATTCATCAGAGGGGGATGAATGAATAGATCACCCCCCCCCCCCCCTGATGAATAGGTATCAGTTACAGATCGACACCCATGTACCCAGGGTAAGGTTAACTGAATTAGAAGAATATGATGATTCCTGTTGATTCCCTTTTTCATGTTATCGAATAGACCTGTTTATTGTGGGGAAAAAAGGAAAATTGAAATCTCATTATAACCGAACGATAACACTTGTCAGAGTACATGAGCAGTAGGCCTAACCATTTCCGATTACTGTTTTTTGGGGGGTCAGATTTCCGTGCACGTACAGACAAGGTGGTCTCTCTTGACGATTTGGAACACATTTGCTGGCACGTCCAGGGTTGCAAGAAGACAGTCCAGCCCGTATTACGAGCATTATATTCTCGCAATGAGAACATTACCAAGTTCCCAGGAGATACTCAAACTTATGGAAACTCAAGAAGCGATGTTATTGAGAACGACTTACAATTGATGAAGACGTGGAAAGAGAAATCAAAGTCAGCAAACCTGGAAGAAGAAGGCGAAACTGTGAAAACGAGGCAAGAATTTGAATTTTAGATGAGGATAGCGCGTTTTTCTGTCTATAATACCACCAAAGGCACGCACAAGTCAAGCAGCTATATAAAAGCTTGTAAAAACTGGAGAGAAAAAAATGACAATAAAAATCAAGATACTACAATCCGTTAAATAATAAAAAGAGATAAATATACACTGTTACTGATACCATTTTGCAACTATGATTACCAACCAGGCAACCATCGTCCCGAGGGAAACTGCAAACAAATCAGGATGCAGGTGGTAGCAATGAAGTGACACCGATGTATTCTGCAGGATCAGAAGATGTAAACCTGGGAGCAAAAACACTGCCACCAAATCAAATGGTTCGAGTTTGCTTGGCGTTAGAAGAAGCAGCGAGACAGGCAGATGAAAGTGATAGGCTTGTGTATCACCAACTGGCCAAGACATTTTTCCAGAGTAAGTATTCTTCTGCATTTGCCACTCCATTTGGTGTTAAATGGGAACCGGTAGCAAGGAATTCTCTAATTACAAACAAAATATACGGAATATCATTATACGAGAGGTTGCACTCCTTCATTAAAGTTGATGAGGAGCAAGAAGTGCTAAAAATAGGCCTTTGAGTTTTTGGCAAAGTTCCAAGTATATAATAATAATAATAATAATAATATATAGCGCTTATTAGAATCACTAAGCGCTTCGAAACTTGGAGATTATTACCCTGGCTTAAGCTGTGCTGCCATTGCGGCAATCTAGCATTTCAAAGAATTAATTATCTACTCTTAGAAATTGTATTTTGTTTGACATGTATGATTGGTTAATACAAGGGATTGTAATCATATCTGCACAATGATGTGAAAACTTTATATCCATCAATTATGTCAGTAAAATAAAATACCTATGCAGATTTGTTCTTTTCTCATATATCTAGTTAAAGACAAGTACAAGAGTGAACTTACAGACATGGTATTAAAGGATTTTGCTCTCAGTATCACCAAACGACACTGTCAGAGACTTGGAAACACCTTGAAACTTTCTGCAGACGTCATAGCTACCAGGAATGAAGAAGACCTCGAGATGTTCAGGACGGACTTCATGCTGAAGGCGTGGATGCTGGATCAAAAATGCAGTAACTACGAAATCAGGCGCAGATTGAGACAAGCTGCAGAACAGTGCAACCGTCAGGATATCGCAGGTATACTCTCGTCGGGGTATCGTCTGATTGCTAAGGTGTTGTGGTATAGTGGTTCATTCACTGGACTTTGAACCCAAGGGTTGTGAGTTTGAATCCACATTTGGCACTCTTGACCAAGGTGTAAATGGATACCAGACAATTTCTTGGGTAATAATAATTACAGGGCCCTCAGTAAGAACATTAAAGCTGATGTTGCTTCCCTTGCAAAACAACACTATAACATTATTATTATTATTGTTATTATTATCATTATTATTAATATTATTATTATTATTATTATAAAGAAGAATGTATTTTTGTTATTCCCCAGGAGTCAATGATCAATGTCAATAATTATTTGTTCACGAAAGAATTGCAAATTTATTCTAGAGTGTTATTTAAAAAAGAAAAGAGTGAATTATCAATTTAATCTCTTTCTGTTATCTCGTCAGTGATCACTAATGTTGATAGAAATTATTTTTGAAAACAACTGAGTAGTAAGCAAATAACTACCGTTGGTGAAGGTGATGGGACAAACTATCATTTCCGAGGCGATCTGGATGTAGCTATCTTTCCGAAGCGAAGCT
>JARBES010255396.1:0-14434 GCA_030265145.1 Strongylocentrotus pallidus | reverse complement strand
AGGCATTGTTTGCAAGAGTGCAAAAATCGACTTGCGCCAAAGTTGCTTATGTGATGTTTGAATAAAACAATTGGGATATGGGTATTAATTCGGTCTTTGCAGATCCAAATAACATCCCTAACAAAATTAATCATGTCACACATATCAAATATCAAATATCATTGAACATTTGTGCGCGTGTGTGTGGGTGTGTGTGACTTTGCTTCTGCAAAAAGCATATGCAATGCATATCATTTGATACATTCAATTCACTCTCTCACTCCGCTAATCCCAACATAAAACTATACAGTATAAGAAAATGTGCAACATTGCTGAGTAACTATACCGTGTGGCGTACTGAGTCGGGAAGAGCGCTGTGCTTGTATATTCTAATGCTCCGGATTCGAGGCTCGCTTGTGCGTTTTTGGAACCCCTTTTTTCTATTGCTAATATTATAGTAAAGTTGACAATGGCAATGCCAATTGACAATGAATTTTAATTATTGCTGGTGAAACTTCGACAAAATACAAGTATTATAGTTGTAGTCTCTCTCGAAGTCGTCAAATCAGATAAAAAGTCACAGTTCATAGGAAAAATAATTTGCCGGCCGACAGACATTATAAATTTAACCGAGTTCAAACTTCTTCATTGATATAGTGCACGAGGATCGAGCGAGAATACCGACACAGTATACAGCTGACCCGACACAGCAACATAATTTATCTATGCGTTTCTTTCTTGCTCCCTCGACGAGATGACTCCACCCAACAACCCCCTCTCTCTCTCTCTCTCTCTCTCTCTCTCTTTCTCTCGTACTCCCACCCCTCCTCTCTCATGCTCTTACCCCTCTCTCTCCTCTCTTTCGTCCCGTTTCTTTTGTTTCATTTGCTCTCTTTTTCCTTTTGTTTTCCTTTTCTCTTTTTCACTTACTTTTTTCCCTCTCATTTCTCTTTTTCTTTTTCCTCTTTCTTTCTTCTCTTCTCTTTCCTTTCTTTTCCTTTCTTTTCTTTTCTTTTTTCCCTCTTATTTTCCCCCCTCTCCCCTTTCTCATTTCCCCCGACGGCAGGGCAATTTTACCGACAATATCCTGATAGGTGGGGGGGAGGTCGCACACCCACACCCCCTCTAGCGACGCCCTTGGTGGTATGGAGTCGGTTTGGTGTCAGTTTTACAGTTCTACAGAAGTAGATAGCTGGATAGATAAATGATCTATCGATTTTAAAATAAAATCATTGCGGTAAAGCCGATATGCGATTACTTTACAATGATAGAGTGCACACAAAAAAGGTAATCAGTATTGACAAAAATGAAAAAAAAAGCAAAAACATAATTAACATTGACAAAATTCATTAAAAAGTAATAAAAAAGGGATAACACTACAAACATTTTATATCAGTGTTTAATGAAAAACTTGTCGTTGGAGTACGAGAGTTTCCGGCTTCAAACCCCGGACAGGAACCCGTTTGTTAGGTCGTTGGCATTTGTAAAAAAAACAAAAATCACTGTTATGTTTTCTTCTTGATTTGATTTTCTAGGTAATAGAATGAACGTTTTATCTTCAATTTTGAATTGCCACGTTCCAACAAAATCAATTGTGAAATTTTAATTCACTATTTGCTACCAAAATGATACACTTTCCTTATAATTCTCCTGTTTTTGGTTGCCTTATTTACATGTTCGAGCCCCCAAAAGATCATGCCATCGAATCCGACTGTCCTTTGCGATGGGCTTTACCACTGTGATCATTATGAAGATGAACTAGCATGCAGTAAATCAAAAAGCATTTGATATTATCATTTGATAAGATGATGAAGCTCATCTGCCACTCTGTAGTTGAACTACTGAAAAAAATAATCTACAGATGCGAAAGTTACTTTTTTAAACTTTTATTTTACTCTACTGGTTTCTTACCAGTTATAAAATGAGAATTATTCAATACCGGTCGACTGATGAAGATAAACCGTGTTTCCAGTTTTACCAGAAAAATTATGAAGGTGAATTTTTAATGAGCCTAATTACTTAAAGTAATCAAGAGAAAACCTAGTATATTCAATAGTAACATTTGAAAGCATCATGAGCTCCTCATAAGTTATTTTTCTCTCAATCTTCTATCTTCTACCAGACTTATTTACCTGTTCAAGCTCTAACATGAGCGTGTCACCGACTGTCCTCTGCGATGGACGTTATCACTGTGATCATTACGAGGATGAATTAGCATGCAGTAAGTGAAAGAAACATTATATCTAGTACTACGTTTCTTATTAGTATGACAAGATTTTGTTGTACTTTATGATTTTGTAGCAAATGTTATCAATAACTAATTTTAAGATTCTATGAAAAATATTCATTTAATCTACATCTTCGCAGGAGCGGTGGAATGTCTTTCAAAGAGGTAGTGAACCAGCAAACAAGCCGCTTTCTGGAAAAGGGGGCAGCTGCATAGGGTAACCACAATGTAAAACAATACAATATTTAGACATTTATTAACCCTTACATTAACAAGGATGACCTTCCATGATTTTTCTTCACGTGATCTAAGATACTGCTTCAGCACCATACTCTGCTGTTTTATGTGATGATCTGAATACATTTCTGTGTAAGCAAACGAAGCAATCGAGCTAATATTTCAAGATTTTCGAAGTCACATTGCGACCGCTCATTTATCATTATTAGATGCAATAACCGAACCTGATAGGGTTTTAAACACAATCACTTAAGTAAAAAAAAAATACGACCTTCAAGATATTATAAATGCAATCGTAGCGAGCGAGCTTTTTGCGATTATTTGAAGAAATAATGCACGCAGCCGATTTAATTAAGGGGCACATATTATGGGAGACTATAAGAATATTGTTTCAGAGGAGCTGAGAGGTGGTGAGAATCTTATCATAATATGGTAACATCTCAGCCTCTTTTGGTATGGTATGGTTTTTATTCCATTCTTCATAAAAAAAACATATACAATACATACTGATTATCTATTTAAAAAAAAAAAGAAATACATAAATACATGTAGGAGGGTAAGACTACAGATAATAAGAATACAATAAAATTATCAAGGAAATAAGTTCAGAAAGCAAAATTCGAATGAGGGGTCAACAAAAAAGAGAATTTAGCCTTGTTGAACGTTGACCCCTAAAGTAAAGAAAGTACATAATTAACATCACATTAAGAAGAAAAAGAAAGTAGGTGGAAATAGTAGAAGGGAAAAGGAAAACATAATACAGAAAAAAAATATACAAATATATGCGTCATAAATCAAATATGATATTCAAGTTGCTGAGTACAACTTTTAATAAAAAGAATCGAAAGGAACGTTTAAAACTATTTACGCAAGGTTGATTTTGTTAACGTCAATGACGTAAATGTAGACTGGATGCAATTGCCTTGAGTTTGAAAATTCTTACATTGTCTAAACCTTTATATCCCCGAACAAAAAGCAAATGGTTACCTCGTCATTTTATGAAGTTCAAAAGGTTTAAAGGATGATAGGTTGGACAATGCGTCTATTGGCATTTTAAAAGAAAATGTCGTGGTAGTATAAAGGGGAAACATTATATTGTAAAAAGATCATATCTAGAGAAGGAAAATCTGAGCACGATGACGATACAGCAGAGTTCGTACATACGAAATCTAGGGCATTGTGCCCCCTGCATCCCGGCTTTGCTGCTCTTCATCTAGGTGGTGGAAAAATTTCTTGTTACTGCACAGTGATGTTTGGATTCTTTAAAATTAGATATCACTCTTTAGAAGACCGCTAAAGGGAATAATTTGAAAGCGGCAGTGGGAAATATGGATAAAAAGGGGTACTTATCAGAGGAAAATTACATCACAATAACGAGCAGAACTTATCATATCTAAAAAAGAAGAGGGAGGTGGACTTACTGTAAATTGAAATTAGCATTCATCAGAAGGGGAAGGGAACATATTATAAAAAAGAGGCACCTGTCAATGTAAAAGGGGCACTTATCAGAGCTAGAAATGGGTATTTATCATACCTCAAAAGAGGCACTCATGAGAGATGAAAAGTGGCTCTTCGTAAAAAGGAATGAGGCACTGTTTGGAAGGGAAACGGGGCATGTGTCAAAATAAAAGGAGCACCTAGAAGTAAAAGGGTAAACCTCGCACCTAAACAGGGGCACTAATAAAAAGAAAGAAAGGGGTATTTATTGCAAAGGAAAGTGGGCACTTTTTAAAGTAAAAGAGGCTCCTATAAGATTAGAATAGAAGAACTTATCAGAGGTGAGAAGGACACTTATAAATAGGAGAAGGATCACTCATTAGAAAGAAAAAAGGGCACTGTTGGAGTAATCGATAAAGAGTGGGAACGCACTGTGCCCGGGGCGCAGCCAATGCATCCTAGGCAGTACTAGAAATGATGGAACGTGTACTAATGATAATAACATTCAATAAAAAATAATAAAAATAACAATAATTATAATACTTATACTGATAATGATAATTTATTTTGCTTCTAAAGCGCATTTCAGGACCGTGGGTCCTGTGAATATTCAGATGACTTTTAAAATATTTTTTTAAAGATTCATTTCTTTCTTTATTGTCTTTTTTAATCCCTTGCAGATAATTCAGCAATATATCTTGAGGAAGGCGAATCATATTTCATCTCCTTTCCACGGACCCGAACATCACAACGATATAAAGCAAGCATTTTACAAACAAACGCTACGAATGGATTTCGAGTTGTGTTCAAATTTTTGTATCTCCATAATTATGATGATGAAGTCCAAATAGGCACAAGTTACGATACGTCTGACATACAGTCTGTCCTCACAACTATCCATGGGTCCATATTCTCCGCTCCTGTTGATTTCTATGTAGATACCAATGAGATGTGGTTTGCTGTCATAGGAGCAAAGGGTGACTCCCTTCTTGAAATGTACGTTGAGATCATTTCCATTGACCTATCAAGTGAGTGTTGAATTATTGTTCTTTTAAGATATCGGCGGAATCTAAAGCTCTGTCTATTGAAGCAGTGATAACTGGTATCTTACTAGTTATAAAATGAGAATTATTCAACACCGGTCGACTGATGAAGGTAATCAATGTTTCCGGTTTTACCAGAAAAAATAATATATAAAGAAGGTGAATTTTCAACGCGCCTAATTAATAAAAGTATTCAAAGAAACATAGTGTATTCAATTGTGACATGTCAAAGCATTGTGAGCTATTCATATGTTCTTTTTCTCTCCATCTTCTATCTTCTACCAGCCTCGTTTACCTGTTTAAGCTCTAACATGAGCGTGTCACCGACTGCCATTTGCGATGGACTTTACCAATGCGATCATTACGAGGATGAAATAGCATGCAGTAAGTCAATAATATACAAATATACTAAGCTGTGAACGCCCCTCGAAAAAATAATACTATGCCAGTCCCTCCTCAGATAAATAATTGGCCGAAAGGGTGCGTTGGGAGCTAGTGTCGCGTCGCGTCGAACGCGACCATTCGTCCAAAGCCATCCCCGGTTTGGCCGAAAGGGTGCGTAGACTAGTCTTCCACATCAGTCGTTTATAATAGAATTTAAGGAATAGAAATGTAAGTCGTTTAAATTCCAATAATCAAAATAGAAACAGATTAAAAATTAAATCAAACTAGTTTTATTTAATTCAAATTCTATTATAAACGACTGATGTGGAAGACTAGTCAACGCACCCTTTCGGCAAAACCGGGGGGGGGGGGGGGCTTTGGACGAATAATCGCGTTCGACACGACACGACACTCCCAACGCACCCTTGCGGCCGAACCGGGGGGCTCTGGACGAATGGTCGCGTTCAATTTAAGTCAACGCGCCGCGTCGCGACGCTACCCACCCTTTCGGCATAAGCCGTTTTTGTCTGTTTCATGGACTTTTCATGGATATTCTAGTCACTGGGGTTATGGATTTTGTGCTCTCCGCCTATTAGGGGGTCCTTTCTGGTTCCATTGGCTTTTCACAACTTGGTAGGAGCCAAAGACTAGTCCTTTATAGTCACCCATTTTACTAATATTATATACGATTTTGACCCTCGAAATACCATCAAATTTATTCATTAGAAGTGTGGCAGGCAGAGTGTAGCTGTCGGGTTAATCCTCATAAACCACCTCAACATACCCCATGAAGTCGGATCCAAGCACCAGATTTTGTCATAATGAATTTGTAATGTCTGCATATCAAGAGAGGCTAGTCTTTATACTTGTACGAATAGGGATTTTTCCTATTAAAATTGTGTCAATATGAATTAAAGGTAAAATGCTCCCATTTGTGAAAGTGGCGTCTGATATCAACCGATAGGCCTACCTGTTCAAATTTAATCGTCTTTTCCTGTTTATAATGTCAAGTCATAATTTCTATTAGAGAAATTTCGTGTTTGAGGTAGATGGGTTGAAACTGACCTGACTTTAGTCTCTGTTTCGGGAACTCTGATAGATACGGTTAGGTCGATAATTTTTTTGGGGAATCATGACGATCTTTCCTCTAGGTAAATTAAGGGGGGTCAAATCGTATGGATACAGGTTTTTTTTTCGGGAGAGGCTCCCACATTAGCTGTCAGTGCAAGATGATGAACCTTATCTTTCGATCTCTAGTTGAAGAACTGATATTAATCATCTACAGGTAACTTTTATTGTTGCGTTTTTTGTTTTGTTAAATGTATTTATTTCTTTATTGTTTTCTTTTTCTTCCCCTTACAGATAATTCAGCAATAGATCTTGAGGAAGGCGAATCACATTTCATCTCCTTACCTTGGGGCTACACAGGACGATTGTATAAAGCAAGCATTCTACAAACAAGCGCTACGAATGGATTTCGAGTTGTGTTCCAATATCTACATATTAGTCTTTATGATGATGAAGTCCAAATAGGGACAGGGAACGACCCGTCTGACATACAGTCTGTCAACACAACTATCCATGGATATGCAAACGCTCATGATGATGTGTATGTAGGTACCAATGAGATGTGGTTTGCTGTCATAGGAGCAACGGCCGGTTACAGCACCCTTCGAATGGATGTTGAGATCATTTCCATTGACCTATCAAGTGAGTGTTGAATTAATTTTCTTTTAAGATATCGGTTGAATCTAAAGCTCTGTCTATTGAAGCAGTGATAACTGGTATCTTACTAGTTATAAAATGAGAATGATCCAACACAAAGGGTTGCAGCAGTCTCGAAATGAACATTAAGATAATGTCCATTGACCTATCAAGTGAGTATGTGATTATTATCGGCCTGTCTTATTTGAATATAGTTTATGTTGGATATCACTGCATCGCTCAATGTACTTCATACTCTAGTCACACCAACAATATGACCAACTCCGCACTGACTGGTGATCGCACAAATAATTGCATTGTCATGTTTATCTCTAGCCGCCAATGAAATCGGTGGCATGGAGTCGGTTTGGAGTCAGTTTGACGGTTCGACTGAATAGATAGATAGATGGTTAGATACATGATTTTTATACAAGTAATAGGAGGGGAAAAAATCGTACCGAGTTATATAAGATACGTAAGAAGCAAACGCAAAATCTGAATTGGAATAATAAGAAATCTAGTGGAAAGCAGATTTCATGTATAGATAGAATAAACTCTTTTAAACAGAGAAAATATCATTGACGACAAATTCATGAAAATACGAGGGGAAAAAAGGAAAGAAGTCAATGCATAAGTATGTACTTAAAGAGGACGCCTGAATTAAGAGCCATGTGGTGTTGCACTATTGAAGATAAAATTCTAAAGATAGATTTGTATTTAACGTGTACCAATTACCCAAAAGTAAATATTCTGCACATCAAAAATGTATAAATCAACCTCATTTTTTGTGTCTTTATACCTATCGGCTAACGGATAGTAAGTGCGGGGCCTTTTCTATCTTTAATAATTGAGAGAGTATTTAAACTTGCAGTTTCTCTATATAGAAGTAATATTTGAAGCCTATAAATTTGAAATTGTTTAGCAACATGGAATCCCTGACAACCGGACCAAATGACTTTCAGTGATTGGTACACTTGAAATAGGATAAAGAGAGTCCGTATAATAAATAAGTGTGTTTGAAATTCCTTCCAAAGTAACTATATTATTGGCAAAAACTGTGCCAGTGCGTGGAAGGTGATAAGAACAGCTCTGTCTCGTTAGATAGGAGTAGGTTAGGGTAATTCATAATAAAAACAAATGGGGGAAATGGGGTCTGAGAAAATAAATGCTTACTCAGTAGGAATTTAATATTCTAGCAATCTATTGATTCATAGGATAACATTAAGTTTTCACTTCATAATGGACACTTGGATTATTTAACTTACATTCCATTCATGCAATGCAAATTACCGGTAGGAAAGGATGGGTGTTTAATCCATCGAATTTAAAGGCCTACGATGAACTAAGAAATTCAAAATTCATGTATAATTCATGCCTGTATAAGAGTCCAATATAATTAACGAGATAAAACAGATTGTGGTATTCTTGTAAATATGAAAGACATTGTGTGTGTTTTCTGATAACGTTATTCCTATGTAGTAGGAGATCTGTAGAAAATTCATATGAATGGGATTTTTTATTTTTTAATAAAATGCAAGCCTATTCTGAAAGTGATGAGTTCTTAGACAAAAATGTGATTCCGCATGTATTTTGATCCATGATTTCTTATATTCAACACAAATTTATTTAGTTCAATTATTACCAAATGGAATGTATTTAATTTTTCCATCAGGAGCAACACCGGGAACAACCCCAGGAACAACCCCAGGAACAACACCAGGAACAACACCAGGAACAACACCAGGAACAACATTCGGCACTTCCCCTCAAACAACACCCGGATATACAACAGCTACAACACCGGGAACAGCGTCAGCTACTACACCTGAAACAACACCACCTACAACACCTGGAACAACAACGGGAACCATATTAGGTACTACACCAGGCACAACAACAGGTTAGGTCAAGTTTTGTTTGGGGTTTAAAGTTAGACCCCCTATTGTATTTTTAGGGATTGGGGTTCTCTGAATGTCATGTAGTTATTGCCACTGTAAGTAGTTAATGTAATTTCCAATGCCAAACAGCAACTGAATTAAGCGCAGGAATCTTTGAATATAGGCGTTTAGTTCTATAGTAATGTATATAAAACTTATTTTTTTCCCTCTGGAACAACACCGGGAACAACCCCAGGAACATAGTTGATTTCTCATATGTTACTTTTATTATTAGCATTATATATTTTTTTCAATTGTAAGCCTTTATATTTATATACTGAGATGTCAAATGTGTCTACGTATGTATGTAAGTGTGTATCTATGTATGTATAAATACATAGGCTATGTTATTCACATTTTCACATACATTAATTTAAACTCCAGCGAAATGCGTTGTTATAGTGGTTCTATGGCATTTTTTCCAATTGTTCAAAACTCTGAAAATGGAAAAGAGTTAGTTATTCTCAAATTATTATAGGATTAAAAAATGAAACAGGGTTCATATTTCCGAAGGTTCATAATTCCGAAAAATGTAATAGAACCTGGTCTCGTTTATGGTATTACGGACCTTCTGAATATCGAACCTCATTTCATTTTCACAATTATGAACCTTGTGTAATTTTTTTTGGAATGACGAATCTTCTGAGTTTAATAATCCCTATTTAATTTTCAGAATAACGAACCCTCTGGTATGGGTAATTTGCGTTTTGGAATTATGAACCTGCGGAAATATGAAGCTTTTGAAAAAATGAGCCGTAGAAAAATAAAGTTATCTCGCTTTTTCTTGTCTGCGACCTTCATTGAAGCTCTCAAGCTGTTGTCAGTGGTTGAGTCTTTACATTTTTTCTTCTCTGAGATTACCCCTTCATCTCTTAAAAGTAAATACATCGTAACATTATGTATAGACACTGGTGCCCAGGAAACCGAGGATAAAAAACTGCAAACATTCATTCGTAAGTTCTATGCTACTATAATTTTACTAAAACTAACTTTTGACAGGTAACACCGATCCTTGCACTCAACGAAACCCGTGCATCAATGGTGTATGTCGTCCCATTAGACAAGGACAGTACGAGTGTGACTGCCAAGAACATTATGAGGGGATCCATTGTGATGAACCAACTCGTAAGTCAATTGTTTGAATTTACTTGTATGCATCTTAAAGAACTTACGTTTTGCAAATCCATGATTCACATCGTTTCGAAAGACGGGTGAAATGGAAACAAAATTTGGAAAGTGTTTTGACACAATGTTTTACCCTCAGAAATTAGTATGAAACCTTTTCATTTCAGCATAAGTAAATCAAATGTCTTTTCATCATCTCTGGATGTGAAATAAATCGCAAAACACTTTCCATTTCTGGGGGAGGGGAAGGGGGCTTTTATTCATCTGTTGTCACTATTCACGTCGTTCTATTGTATCAGTTAATGAATATCCTAGTTTGTTAAGTAAACCTTTACCTGATTAATCTTCCATAATATGTTGAAGATGGTCTTATGCATCCGTCACCGGACTTAGGATCACCGAGGAGCTTATACTACCTCCTTGGGATCACATGGTTTGCGATTCAGGACAGCACCACTGTCTTTTGACAAGACATTGATGTACTTCGTTACTATCTACACAGGTGTAGAAAATAGATACATGTTAGGAATTTATTCCTTGAATGCTTTTAGGGCCTTAGGGCAGCTAGAATATAGCCAGTGTAGGAATCGTGATGATACTGTGTAGGTGCCTTGAGCATCCCCTTGGTATTAACGTATATATAAATGTAACTGTTATCATTATTATTTTTATGAATAGTAGTAGTAGTAGAGTCTTAGTATTATTTCATTTTGTATTTGTATTAGTCGTAGTAGTAGTAGTATTGTTATCATAATTTGTGTGTATTGTTTGGTTAATGTTATTTTTTATGCCTCTTCTTCTTCCTCTTCTTCTTCTTCTTCTTCTTATAATTATAATTATCATTATTATTACTATTATTATGTTGTCATCATCATCATTATCAATATCATCATCATTATAGAAAACAAAATCACCTCATTCATCGTCATATAATGTTTTAATTCCTACCTCGAATACAGTTCCTTTGGAGGTTTCTGTCCATCCGTCAAGCCAGATAGTCAACACCAATGCCTATGTGGAGCTGACATGTAGTTTCAACAATGCCAAGCGATACCACTGGTACAAAGACGATGTCCTTTTGCCTAACAGTGAAAATCAGAATCCTTTGATAATCATGTCTGTCACGCCAAGTGACATCGGGTATTACTTCTGCCGAGGCTCGGGGAGAAATGGAGAAACTTTAGACACGATGCGAGCATCTGTTTATGTCAAAGGTAAGAACTTCACTTGAAACAATCCACAGAAAAATAACATAATTTAGTGTTGTGTCTAGCCTTTAATCAAGGTGACCTGTGTACTCTAGCAAGATCTCATCTCTGCCCTCTAAAGACGTGGAATACCCTTGTGATTGCGAGAAGTTTCATGAAGGAAGCATGGAGCTAGCAGGCATACGTTATTAAAGACTTTCGGATCCTCGGTATTAAACAGTATTACAGGCCTGTAAAACTTTGTCTTTTTCCGGCAACTTGGCAAAAAAATTATACAGAAAAGTAAATTATTGATTAAAAATGCATTTACATTGACTTTATATCAGATAAACGTTATAAGCAATCGTCTTCATCAAACTTCTATTGGAAAGAAATATATATATACAAAAAAGGAAATTATTCCACTCAATTAAGTTTTGAAGATTTTAATGTTATTTTTAATGCTACGCGTGAAAAAAAGAGATTACAAACATATATATTTCGATCACAAATAAAGACAAACAAGCGCGTGAACAAAAAAAATCGAACGTGATTATACTGGATACATTATGTGTAAAGTATGAGAAAAAATTTATCACGCAAGTACTGATTTGATATGAAATTGGTATACGAAGACATTTTCTGAAAGCTATGTTTAAGTTACTTGTATTTGTTTGATATCAGTCCTCTTGGAGTAAAATTTATTGAGAATCACTGCCGGCCAACCAGTTTCACTATAGAAATATAATGAGGAGAATTTCCCCCTCTTCTTCGGGCCGGGGGGGGGGGGGGGCATTCCCCCTGTGCTCTCCCCTGAATCTGTGCCACTGATTCTCGATGTATATGTTTGTATTTTCAGATGTGACCAACATAATAGTTTTGAACGCTAGATTTTCCATTCCATTCACCGATGAACTTCATGACCAAACGTCTAATCTCTATAAAGAGACGGCGCTCAACATCAGCACCTATGTAAGTACTCTAAAAATTGGTATATCAGAAAGGCCTTCTACAAGGCAAGGCCTAATATTGTTTTTTGTTAAAATATACAATTTAATTATAGAGTGCGAGGACGTTGTGCAACTAGTTTCCTAGCAGGGATTTGGTATAGGCTGATTGCACGTATGGCATAAACATTTCCAGCTCTTCTATTGGTGGAGACAAGACTAAAGGATCCGGAAGGCCTTCTTTACCTGCAAACTTGGACTCTCTTGTGACGAATAAATCAGCAACCATTAAAGTTATTGGTTATTGTGAACAAACTTGAGTAATATATGCACTTGGGGAACCTTCTCATGGTGCTGTCGAGGGTCACATTCTAAGGTCGAAGCTAATTTTGTGAGCTCTCTTATGAAAAATAACTTTGCAACTGTTTATTCGATTATGACCATACTTGCTTCAGATAATTTTTTATGAAGCTGAAGTTTAAATCCACAAGATTCATGTACGGCTAGCTCATTTCAATATTTCAAAGTCTTGTTATGGGTTCATGAATTCGGTTCAAATGAACATATTGGAAGGATATGCGATTTTACAATATTCGATGATCGTTGTCGCGGTTGACATCGAGTCTAAAGTGATGAAATTGTAAATAACAAACTCTTTATGTGGTAAAGCTCCCTCTCAAGACTGATATTACTTTAGCTTTAAAACAATGTTTCTTGACTACAATCGACCGATCTGCTATTCCCGTTTGGAAATTATATATCAGAACTGCATATTTTGAGATTTTCATGGTCGCAGCTACCATGGAATGGCCTTAGGCGTATACATTTTTTATTATTCAATTTCTCGAAAGCAGAAGTGTTTTAGGGGCTAAGTTTTCTAGTGCTTATAATACATCCACAGGGACATCCAAATATTTTGAAATTTTAAAAAATTACTATCCATCCAACTTTCATAATTTTCCAAAAACGTCGCATTATCTTTAACGACAGTTATGTAATTGGGTCAGAGATGCACGAGATACTTCTGGCTTTTGCCTTGTATTTCGAATATGAGGGCTTTTAAACCATGAAAATCATTATACTCAGGGGAAACTTTTTTCTATGACATTCTTCCAATGTGTTCAAACTGAGACAACAGAACGAGTAAGCTCACAAATTACTTTTTATCTTTACTAGTCTTCAGCTTTCTCTGTTATGATTGTAAAAACTTCATAATAAACTTATATCCCAGTAAAAGCCGTTCAAACATTCGAAGGTCATCTCAGTTCTTTCACAGTTCCGCTTCATACTTACGGTACAGATACTTTCATTCAGTTCTTTAAGAATATTCAAAAATGCAACTGTACTCTTACGAAAAAAGTATGGAAACAATATTGCATGCTGATGTTTTTCGGTTATGACGCATACTTTAAGAAGTTACAATAGAGTATCAGTCTTTAATGGAAGGGGAAATATTTATTAAACGTTTTATCTTTTCTGTTTGCTGTTTTGTACCTGTGTTAAGGTGGAGCAAGGCCTCCGAACCATCACTGGGTTGAAGAGTCTCTCAGTAGTATGCAGAGGCCTCAGACCAGGAAGCGTCAAAGCTGACATGAATATCTACATCGAGCAGATCAATATGACGGCACCGGAGACACAAGATCTTATTGGTTTAGCTCTTGATAGTCTATCCAATAAATCGAAAGGATTTCTCGATTCAAACACCATCTCAGTTCAAGATAACGGTACCAATTTCATTCATGTAGTTCTGAAAGTCAATTAATATATATTAAACAGGATTATGTATAAGGACGTGGGGTAGCCATAGATTGATGGCAGGTAGGTGACGCGAAAAACCAGGGGTCATAACATATTTTGTCCCGTCTTTGTGATACTACTCTTTGCAAGCATTTTTTAAACATTGGCTTTCGAAGGGGAGGGGTGGCTATGCCGGATAGGCCACTGAACTGGACGTGTGACATTGGTAGGCCTACGTAATTTGAAACGCAAGAAGTGTTACACACACAAACACGCACACGCGCACAGCTTACGTATTTACATAATTCACAAACACACACACGCACACACGCATACACACACGTGTAGGCCTCTGTGTTTGTATGTGCGTCATGTGTGTGTGTGTGCGTGTGTGTGTGTGCTCTCACCTCAGCATTCTTGTGGGGTTTTATGTGCGCTTCACATACCCCTTGTGAGGCATTTTTACTTTGTGGGGTATTTTTTCAGGACC
>JARBES010237151.1:0-14558 GCA_030265145.1 Strongylocentrotus pallidus | reverse complement strand
TGTTAGTTTTATGTTAACTCAACAGTTCAACAATACTTGTATCTTGAAAAGCCAATTTTATTTATGTTATAAATGTAAGTTACCTTGAATAAATATTTGTTAATTTGTTTCAAATGAAAATCAATAAAATCCCTGTGGAGGGAAAAATATGGATGAAAAAAAATTAAGTTATTTGAGAAAAAAGACAATCTCCCCCAAAACACACTCACGCACACACACACTCACATACTCACCGTAAACTAGAATATACTGCTCTTGTATAAGCAACGAGATAAAAAGGTAGTTTTTAAGAAATATAGAGATACACCTACATGAAGATATAGAGAATACAAAAATATTTAATCATGTTTGTCATTACATGCTGCTTTTGAATTGTTTTATACTATTGACGACCATATGGTGTATTTTTTTCCCCTTGAGTCATACATGACCCCGCCTCTACGATTTTGCAGTCGCAATGTTATTCTCGCCTTTGTTGTTGTCGTTGTTGTTGATGATGTTGTTATTGTTAATTATATTTGTTTGTGACCTGTTCTTTATATATCTAGAAATATATATTTATAAATAAAGGTATAAACATTCATGTATATATTTGTATACATATATAACTGTATATAGATATATATTATACTCCCCGACTCTTTTTCTTCTCCTCCTTATTTCTCCCAAACAGGTTAGGATTTGACGTGGAATGTCTCGCTCATCCCATATGTATTTGATCCCCCAAACTAAATCTCATCATGATGATCAAATGTATTCTCGAAAAACAGGAGCATCTTTTGACCTTTGCCAGAGACAGCACACACTGCCTGCATCTAAAACGTCGCCTTATTGCGTGCCCGCGCCCATATAGCGCCAATTAGATTATGGCTGAGAATAGGAGGGTCTTAAAGTACTAACGAGTGAAGGGGAGATAATGGAAGGAGAGAAGGGTGAAAAGATGGAAGAGTCCGTTTTTTTAGAATCATGTGAAAGGCACAGAAGAATGCAGGAAGAAAATGTTATTCGAGAGAAGACAGTAAGTAGGAAAGGGAAAACAAATAATGTATTAGTATTGAGCAGTAGTAGGGAGGTGAAAAGGTGTTGAGGAAGAGAGACAGCGCTACATAAATAGAGGGAGAGTGGGAAAAAACACATAATTAGAGGACGCGAACAGAGCGTAACCTGAATTTAAGGTAAGAAAATAGAGGAACCAAAGTACTTTTTTGGACGAACATTTTTTTAAGTTAGTTAGACAAAACCGGTGTAACAAAACAAAACATGTACGTAATATTCATGATCATACTTTTAATTATACATTAGAGGATAGGTCAAGCCACTGTGTTAGGACCCTCCCCTCTCCCCATCCCCATAGTCAGATCTTTTCGGTACCAACCTGTTTTATTAGTAGACACAATTGCTTGGAATCACCCCCATCCCAACCCTTCAAACACACACACACACAAACACACAAACTCATACACACAAACACACACGCACACGCACACGCAAGCGCATACAAGTATAAAGAATGATATATCAGCTTGCTATGCTGATGTTTAAAAATTGATAGAGGCCTTTATAATATATTTTTCAACGATATTATTTACTTCCTATCAAATCCTATCACACCCTTCCATTAATGATTGATTGACCTTCTCTATAAAAAGGTGGGAAAATAAATTGAGAACTCTTTTTGATTGTAAAATGCTTTTAAGAAAATGGGCATGATATGGCTCGAAATTGATCATAATGAGGGAGACAGAGATGAGGCCATTTAGCTCTCCTAGTACATAATGAAAGCTTGATGCGTAGTGAGAGAGGGTCCACGTTCAAGTATATGGGGTAATTGTAGCGAAGACCGCCAAATAAACCTTCTGAATGAGATCTCCCGTCTCCTTGAAAAAAAAAAGAATACCAGGTCAATTAGACGCTTTTAAATAAAAACCTTCATACGCTTTTACAATATCATTTTGGAGACATTAATGTATGAGAGATGTTGTGATTTCGAAATTGTCAGGGTCGTGAGCTGGAAGAGGGTTTTCAGACTGATGAGGATGACATTGGATAATTTATTTTTATTGTATCTAATTTCGTTTCACCGCTATCTTCAAACATCAACTGGTACACCGGTACACTCTGAAATGCTGACAAATCAACAGTTGCTTATACATGATGACTTGATTACCTTAGCTCCGGCTTTGCATCATTCTACGACCCATTTTATAATTGATCATGAACAAATATGTGGCCTGTGTGGTGTTTTGGAGGACTTATCATCTTTTCATAATACAGAACGTGCTTGACCATCTTACCCTTGTGTCATAAATTCTGTAAATTTCTTGGTGACATTATTTTTGAAAACGCTGACACGTTTTTTTTTTTCATAGCCTTTTCTGTCTGTGACAAGACGTAAACGTGTTTCTACTTTAATCACTTTAATAATACCCACATCACGATCGCAAGAGACTTTCTAAAGTCAACTCAAGGGCGATTTCAATATTATGAACACCTTTTTGTATCTCATAAACATTATGTTTGAATTATTTGTGATTATTGTGATATATATATATATCACAAACAATAATAGACAAGGATATTGAAATTTCTTTTTAGTTTTGTTTTGCGAAAGTATTTGCGATAGTTTTCCAAATGAATAATCGCCTTTGTAAATGAAAATATATAAGTCTAACATTCAGTCAGGTAAGTATATTAAACATTCCTTTCTGTTTTTTTGTGAGTCTTATAAAACACAATTGTTTTCAAGCCGGTATGTGGGATCCAAGGCAGTGTTGGGTTAAGCAATCATAAAGAATAATTGATTTATTTTTAAATGAAATGCAAAGGGGGAGACGCAGTAATTTGGTAGCCAATTTCTATGGTGTGAAAAGTGAGCCTCAGCATCTACAATCAAACTCATACGTTTTACTTATTCAGATTAAAAACTAGCCATGGGAAATCATCCATCAATCCATACAGATATAAATGTGATAATATACACTTTATCACACATCCAACATAAACGACGTGTTGCCATCCACGCAATTCCCTCGGTTGGACTTTAACGGGAAAACACATTGATTAAGAGATCGGTTCAATGCTCGCATCCAAAACATCCCAACTCCCCAAAGATATCAAGAATTCATAAAATATTGTAAGGGATGGAGACTCATGAGGCGTTTCCCTGAACTTCGAACGATACTGTTACAATATGTAATGACATTATATCTCAAGGCGTCTTACAAGGCGGTGAAGTACCCCCGAAGGATACGCGATGAAGTAAGCAGACGGTGACCCAACGCTTCATTAAATGTCATATTATCGCCGTGACATTTAGGCTTAATTTGCCTAAAGAAGAGGAATGGTTGAAATTTGTTTCTTTTAGTTTTACCCTCATTGCAATTTGCTTAATATACCACAAACCTAGGAGAGTAGAAATCTCTTATTACTTGTGGGGATACCAACACCCCCCTCCCCCCCCCCCCCCACACACACACACACACTTTCTGTAAATACGATTCGGGAATCTCGTTGACCCTCCAGTTTGAGGTAGCACGAAAAACAAAAACTCGCCTTAAATATTATTTGTATCCTTTTGTTTTCCCCCTTCCTCTTGCCTCTCTCTGTTTCTTTTTTTTCACGCGCACACACACGCACACACACGCGCGCTCATATCCACATTTTCCACCTGTTTTTGCTTTCTTTGCTTGGGGGATGACAGGCTCAATACATCAACCAGCGTAGTTTATAGTCTTGTTATGGTAGACAATTTAGATCATGCCATCTTCCTTCTTCCTTATTTTTCAAATCATTGTAAACAAAATAGAGAAGAATTGAGCTACTTTCATTCCATTAGAAAAAGTTATTGTGGGTGTTTGTCTACATGCTTATCTTATATCACTATGCAACAATTTTGCATCTTGGAATTTTATATTGTTGTCTTCCTTTGTAAAGCTCCATGTTCTCTGCATAGTACACTGACAACACATGGTCGCTTTTGGTTCCACGCCCGCAAATTAAAATACTGGGAACGTGCATGAGTGCTGTTGTACACGACATTGGGGGAAAATCCCAAATATTGGGGGTAATTTTCCCAAACACAAATGCATGTTTCCTTTTACCAAATATTGCGAGTAACTGTAATTGCCATTTTCATATTGATTTATTCTTTCACATTATTTCTCAATATTACACTTTTCAATTTCATCTGCACGACCCCTTTAGTTTTATACAATACACAAGCCAGTCCAGACAATAAGCTCAAACAACAATGCGAACATTATTTCCTCATTTTCCACTTTTTAGATACACGCATCTTTTAATCGTAAAGATGATAACAATAGTTTCTTTTCTATGCAACAATGAACTCACGTTTGAATGCCAAAGAAACTGAAACAATAACATATATATTACTTCTCAATATTTACAACCTCCCACATAACGTGATATGAAGTATAAACATGTAATGATACAAATGTTTCTCATAAACTTTTATCATCACATTTTCCAGGATAAAAATGTGTTTTATAACAGAAACAGCAAAATCCTTTCGAGAAAGAAAAAAAATCATAATATACTCATCGTTCAGAAGAGGGGGGACTAAAACTAAATAGTGGTGTATCAACAAATGCATGGCATACCCGTTATTCATAATTACATTTGTGGTAACTGCATTACATCGTGACAGAGAAGTGCATAAACTTTAAGGTCTCTCATTGAGTAACTTCATGTAGCCTTTACACTTTGCAGATGCTATCTACCCTTTATCAGCAGTTATATAAATTTAATTATATCATTAGCGGAGGGAGAATGAGAAGATAATCATATGTTACATTTTTGTTACGGTCGCAAAGTACGGTCCACTTTCTAAATGTTAATAAAATTATAGCCTTTCAGAGAAGAATTTTTATTTATTGTCATTTTAAGAAATCTTTCTTTAGACCAACCTTTTTTGAAGAAAAAAATGAATAAAGATACGGTCTAAACCCTATAGAATAAGATTTTCTACTAAAAGGGAACAAAGGTTTCATAAATCAATGTGTAAAACACAAGACACGAAATATTACGGGAAAAACGATATACAGAATAGAAAAGGCGATCTTGCTTTTGAATCTTTACCAATGATTTAGACCGATTCGTTGATATTATTTTATAACTTACTCTTCTACGACTGAATCTGTTCTGTACAAAAACCAAAAAAGTCAAGTTTGAGCTTGTACACGTACCTTTAAATTAGCACTACCCTAACATGCTAAGAAAGTATACATAATGCGACAGGATTTGCAGGTTCAAATGTCAAATAATTATTTGCAGGTAAATTCTTTATGATTGTGTTTGAAATACGAGTATCAGTCGGCACAATTCCGAGAATTAAAATTCCCAATTAGTACAACATATATACTCAAAAATAAAACAATAGTATTAATGGCCGAGTCAAACACTGAAAGGAAAATGCATCGCCTCTTTGCTATTACTAGATGCTTCTAATGGTTCCCCGAATTCGTTTTCATTTTTTGTTGAAAGTAGTTGTGAAAGCTGAAGTAAGTTTCCACTAGTCTATTAATGTATTGAACGCTAAAGGCTTTTTCAAATATGACACAGTAAAAATATTTATTTAAAACCAAAATAACCCAAACCTGGAATTCCTTGCTCAATTTTAGATTACGGTTTGAATTGATATTTATCAGTTTTGCTACAGAATTTCATCTATTTCTACCACAAAATGAGTGAAGTGGGTTAAATATGTCTAACTGTTACGAATTTTGACAATTGTACCCATTTTAATGCCATATCATAGTAGTTCCGGTACGACAACCTTTACATCCAATAAAACGCTGACGCCCGCAAATAGGATGAACTACTGTTGTTGAAAACAATTTTCTCTTCTATAAATGTAATGCTTCCTGGGAGAAATGTCAATAGTTTAAACATATTTGTGGCTTACACCCAGTAAATAAGATCGATTGATCGATCTATAATTGAAACAAATTTTCTCTTCATTTACACGAGGGCCCTTACAGCATGAGCACTACGATAAAAGGTTTTTCATGGTTTGGCACAAATACAAACCTAATAGGCTTTCTCATATGACATGACTCAAATGGGAAACGTTGTAGAAATCGACTTCAATTGTAAATCTCAAAACCGAGCCAATGCGGATGATTTTCTCCGTAAATAATTATGAAATCGGTGCAGCATAGAACAAGTGCACCGTGACAATGGAAAGATCGACATGAAATTGAATAATTTGTGATACGTATTATTTCAAGGAATTACCCCATTCGTTTTTTACCATCGAACGCAGAGATATACAAATTGAGAAGTTCTTCATCGACTCTACATTTTCTATTTGACTCAGCTATGTTGCTGTCGACATTCATCTTGCTGTTAAATCTTCTTTCAAAATGGTTAATATCCTGTATTTTAATTTTGTGAATCTATTAACTTAACAAATTTCTCGTAAAGAGTCAATAGTAGTTTGGATTTTTTTTTTCCTTCTAAATTTGGGTTAATGTATATTTCATCAATTTTTTTTTGTTGATGTGTGTGTGTGTGTGTTTGCTGCGGGAAGGAAAAAAATATCAATACATTTCAAGATGCATAAACCTTCTCTATCTTTGTCGGCAAATTAAGGAATCGTTAAAACATGACATTTCTGATTCTCGTAAATGGTTAAAAATTAATATTTGAAAGTTTTAAGCAAGAAGACAATATTGCACTCCCCATCACGTGACACTATAATGGACCCGCCATTCTACGCATAGGCTGTACAAAAAAAAAAGTGGTTGCAACATACCTCATATAGTTTTATACCAATGCACTTAAAAATATTTCGCAGGTCATAGACCTTTTATAACGAACATTCTAATTCTATTGTAAGAAGATTATGTTCCAATTAGCATCATTATAAAATTATGGCTATTTATGTCTGAATTTGTCAAACTTTTTTTTTCTTCATTTCGCTTTGCATTAACGGCCACTATAATTATGTAATGAGAGGGAATCGAGAAACTATTCATCCCTTTAATTGCGAACCATGTCCGTCGTAACCACAATAAAGACCATTTCATGGAATGAATAAACATAGGGCTTAGAACAAAAAAGTAAACTCATACATTTGGATTGTGGCATATAGCACATCAGTAAGACACAATGCGAATAATACTTTCAGTTATATAATAGAACAGATTTTTTTTTTTTTTTTTTAGCTCATTGACATGTATTATAACATTTATACATCTTATGAGCAAATATGGTAATTAAAGTGTACCAGTAACTTGAAAAGGAACAAATTGTGTGCAGGTCAACTGAATAAAATTGACCTCATAAAATTGATTTATTATTCTTTTTTGTAAATGGTTAAGGAGTATGACGAAAATAAAGAATAAAATAAAACCCTGCGTATGGGGATCACATGCACAAGAAACCCAAGTCAGACTTGGGTCTCGTGCGCGCCATATTCTATGCGAGTGCGTATGCGTGCGTTAAGTTATCTGCTCAACAATCTCGTACGTTTACTGTTCATTGGGAGTGTATTTAAACTTAACACGATCGCATCTACTTTCGATATATCGAACCCAAGGCAATTTCGATATCCTTCAGCATCACTTTTTGAAATGTGTGTGAACATGACAATGACGTATTTCGTAATCCGGTGTGTTGGCTCAGTCAGTAGAGCGTCCGCCTCACAACCGGGAGGTCGATGGTTCGAGCCCCGGACGCGTCATACCAAAAGACGTTAAAAGACGGGAGTTGCTGCTACCTTATTTGGCGTTTAACAATAAGGAATAGAGCAACGTCGATCTGGCGCTGCTCAGTGGCTGCCGGGCTCACGTCCAAATTGGGCAAAAAGAATTTCCATTTTCGGTTTAATAAAATTTGGAGTGGACTTTAAAAGACTTTAAAAGTGGACTTTAAAAGATTATTATTATTATTAATTACAATGGGGAAAACAATGGATATTAACACTGCCCTTGAGTCGATGTTTCAAAAGTACTTGCGATCGTGTTACTGCAATCATTCTTCGTAGAAGTAATATTTCAATCTCATTGTTTGAATACAGGGTAGCGAAATGGAACCCCTTACATCAAGAGCAAAACATGTTTGGTGATTGGTGAGCTTTGAAGCAATACCATATCAACTCTGTCATAACACAGGAATCTCAGAGATCGTGCAAGCGTATATAGCTTGCACAGATATCTTCCTTTTGGGCCAATTTTCTTGAGAAATAGGTGATGTACATGATAGAAATACTCTTTCTTCAGCAAGGCAATCGATTCTCTTTTTAAACAGAATAACAACACAATATACCAAAGAGAGGAATATAATCTAGGAAAATGTACTGATACTCATGAAGTTCATTTAAACAAAATTACTTAGATGATTTAAAAAAATGTTTTGACAAAAAAAAAAGATCACATTTAACAATTAAGCTGATGTTGCATGTTGCGTCTGGTCGTTACTCAGCGATTTTTCTTTCGTCAAATTTCTTAGAGGGCAGGTGCGTGTTCTTCGTTGCCATTTTTTAGAGAAAGAGATAGAGTACTACGATTCGTTGTCATCGACCGTTGTCGACATTTCCAAGTTAACAGTTGTTAATTTTATTTTCACGAAGTGTCTCATGCCCGCTGAGTCCTGATTTACAGAATTTCCTCACGTTCAGTGTGCTCGAAGCAGTCGCTATACAAGGACACATTATTGTGTCTCAAGTTTGATCTTATCCGTTTCTCAGGTCCTATTCTGCGACACCAAGGAGGTGAGAAGGACACATCTGCATTCACATTTGCACTTCTGATTACGTGTACTGCATGAGGAAGAAAATAGTTTAGGAGACATCGTCACTTCTGTGACAAAGATCAACACTGTTTCAATGAAACGTTCGACATTTTTTTTTCTTATAGATTCGTCCACTGAAATCGTTCAGTCTTATTCATGTTCCAAGGGCTAGTCCTTTCCTAGCAGAAATAAGCAATGTGACGGGTTACATCGTCGTATCCTCTACAGCAAGTTTACGAGTGTTGAGTATGGGAGTAGCCCCTGATACGGTACTCTCTGCCGCGGTGGGCTGAAGGTACGTAGCTCCTGTGGGCCTCTCCTTACGTTTGATGTTTCCATTGATGTTTGATCCTGACACCGCCCCTGTCGTGCTCTTGTTAGATACCACTGACATAGCGTCCTCTAAACACGTGAGGAAAGGCAACAAGCGATGGAATTCCTTCCGGAAATTATCATTCAACCAGGCGTAAAGAATGGGATTCACGATGATGCTGCTCCCTGCGATTAATTGGGAGATCATCATCCATATGCATGGAACAGCTACTTCAAATTCATGCAGGAGAAGAAAGATATTGAATGGTGACCAGCACATTACAAATACAATGACTACAGCTGATAACATACGATTCATTCGTTGCCGGCGAGCATTCTCCCGAACTTCGCTATCCCGGCCACGCATTCCCGGTCGCACGTTTCGACTCAGCTTTACAGATATGCACGTGTGGGCGATTGATACTAGTAACAACGGATAAAAGAACTGGATAAGAAACATGGCAATGCTGTAGCGCTTTCGACCTTGGGTCTCGGGCCAAGTTTCTTGGCATATTACAAATTTTTGCCCAAAAATGAAACTATAATCTTCAATATCGGTAAAGATTGGAATAGGTAAGGTAAGGCTTGTACTCATCAACCAAATGATAGCCAGTGCTATGTAACATCTTGTCTTGTTGATGGGTTTGAGGAGTGGATAGACCACGAGACAGAAGCGATCAACTGCGATGGCGGATAACGTTAGCGTCGACACGAAACTCATCACGGCGGGAACATAAGCTGAAACCTTGCACAGGAAGCTAGGTAATACCCACACGAAGCTCAAATACGCCGTGATGTTCATAGGAAATCCTAAGACGGCATATATCAGGTCCGAAATGGCGAGATTGCAAATAAAAATGTTGATGACGGTTCGCATCTTAGGACGCCGAATGACCACCAGACATACGAGGACGTTGCCGAAGATTCCAAGGATAATGATGATGATGGTGAGGAGGCCAATGATCCCCTTCACTGCGATTGGCGCTTCTGGTAAGTGACAATTAATTGGCGCATACCCCGTATCGTTCTCAGATTCATTGTACGAGCCAGCCTGGAAGAAGGTGCTATTTTCAGAAGCAGTTTCATAGTCAAGAGGCGGGGAGTATTTCGCCGCACTCATTTTGATACTTTTTCCCAAACTTGAAGTATGTCACAGTTTGTACCTTTAACCACTCTAACTATGACCATAAAAAGGCGTCGTCAGACGTCGTCCCGGCTGCTGTACTTGTTTACGTGTTCATTGATGGATGCATCTGCAATTTCAAAGTGATTAACAATTTCAAAGCAAACGTGCTGCTTAATTTCCTGCGTGCGTGCCCACTTCACCTTGAAAACATGTTAGCAGAAACCGAAACGGTACAACCAGTCGTATCACCAGGCTGCCAAATCAACGGTGATAGTAATACATGTCAGTCAAAGTTTTCAAATTGTGTGTACATGATAATGTTTTGCAATCACATCGGTGTAAGCGTCCGTGTAATTGAAGCCGGGAAAAACTCCTAAATCAATATACCTTCGATTCCACGGTCGTGTAGTAATTAACACCCGTCTGCGCAGACGAGTTTAAATTTGAAAAACACTCCAAAAAAAATGATGCCTTATTTTTAAAAGTAGGTTAAAATTGTGCCATACTTGTCATCCTCACTGAGAACGCTAAACATGTTTGCTGTTGCGTGGTCCTGTTTGCACGGATTTATTCCGATGAGGGATGAGTCGTAGCTTGAGATGCCTCTAAGAGGTTCTGGGCGATTAATTGTTGTCCGAATCAATCACTTCTCATCGCTCGCCATCATTCGGCGATCATGTTCTGTCGAAAGTAGTACATCTAACCCGTGCTAATTTTCGAGAGAACTTTTTCTGATCGATTTACTGAATTGCTCTAGATAACACGATACGGCAAAGAAGCATTTCTGCTGTAGAGAGGAGAGCAGATCGGATGTGATACAAAAGACAGTCTCTGGTGCATGGATTGACCGCTTTTTACAGGCGCTTGCCTGTTAATTTCGATTGAAGTGTCAGATTAAAGCATTGACAGGCCGGTCTCACGGCGCTTTCTATTCCTCTCCAGTAATGGATTGCGCAAAGTTCACGAAAGACAAGTGCAGAGTTTAAGGGAGTCGTGAACACACCGGGTGATAAGTGTCTTTGAATCCCCTTGCAACCAAACACAATCGATTGAACGTCTGATGAAGTCTCTCCGCCCTCCTTGTCCGTCAAATAAAGCAGGAAGTGAGATCCGGTGTTCAGATGTTATCTATGTTTTTATTATAATATACCATTCATATAAACATCGCAGATGCGAAGAAAATACACTCATTCAGGCCTCAAGCGTCAAAATGAATCGGCAAGCAAGCTGTAATGTCATCATTGTTATCTTTTCCAACGCGTGTTGTGAATTAAATACCATTCAGAAATTCATGAGCACGTCTCGGTAGTTCTAGTCGACTGGCCTGTAAGCCGCTGGGGGCCCCGTGGTATCACCCCTTCTCAGTGTCAGCAGGCTAAGCGACGTTAAATATCCGCTCTTGCTTATTATCTATTGGAGAATGAGTGTTTTTCCTCCTCTGAATTGTTTACCTGTTTGGTTGCTGAAAAAGGCAAGAGCTCTCAGAGTAGTTTAAAATTATCACAAATTTAATCGGGAGTAACGTTAAGTCTTATTCAAACTGACATCGAATTTTTGTGTAGAGACGTGGAGCATTCTTTCCAGGTACGAAGATAAATCAGTTTGTGCAGCAGTCACAACTATACACTCATAGGCCAATCTGTAGCTTGAAGTTTATGTTTCCTCAACAATCAAATGGACGGCTCCTATTGATAGTGACATCATCAAACTGCAAATGGACATAAAATCTGCACAGATGCTGCGTGCAGTCCCGCCAGTCAATGTTCATTTAGTCCCAGCCATTCCGGTTGACACAAATTACCACTGACTCGTCTCCGGTTTGTAGTGGCAGGCGATAAATGTCATATGTAGTTAATCGGTGGTTTCACAAGCATGGCTCATCTGCAGAGCAAATAGCTTTACTCCTTTCCTGTTGTAGTTTGTGCTGACTTTACTGGCTGAAGAAAGGAAACAGAGTTTCTGATTTCTCTATCCACTATAAGTCTGTAAGAGAGAGGAATAAGTTACTTTCCTTTCAATGGCTGGGACAACGATGATCGACCCTTCCACAAAGAAAGAAAATCGGAGAGCAAGCAATCGACTCGAAGTACGGCAAAAGCAATGTTTGTCAATCCATTTCACTCTTGGATGTGCAATCTGTCACGATCTGCATCATTCTGCAATGCAATCATATAATGAGTGTCTTGTCTGATGGTGAGTTCTTATATTGTCCACCTTGCTACTATAAGACCAATGTTTAAAACTACTCATTGCCAAATGCCCACCCCACGCAACGGCGCACTCGGAGGAATAGTTCAACATCCACGGTAGACGAACACAACGCTGAGTGTGTTTGATATTGAATTGCTTGCCCGCCCGTCCGTGTATTGGCTAGATTGTGTGTGCGTATAGCAGCTGGTGCACGTATCCTCAGACCGCGTGACCACAAACGCGCGATCCCATTCGTTAACAACGAAACTTGGTCCCGCCCACTTACTAACGGATGTGCAGAAATAGCACCACGAATGAGACTGGCTGCAGCCTATAAATCAAAGACACAGTTTCATGTGCTGAAAACTTTACGCAGAGATAACCGCGAGTGTATAATGTTGTTGCGGTGATACCATGTGATTAATGACTTGATAAACTCAATTCAAATCCGGCTATGTTACACTGCAGCCGAAGCTGAGTCAAGAAAAGGCCACATCAATTCAAATCACCACTTCTTTTTCTTCAACTCCTCATTTACACTAGCACAAAATAAAAAAGGAAAACAACAGGAATTAAACATAAAATGACTGTAATGAAAATACAATCCTCACGAACAAGCGCGTCGCCACAGGGTTGTCGATGTGAAATGTGTCAATTTCTCTCGGAAAATGTGAAAAACCAGAAGTGGGCTTTCCCCTTTTTAATCATTTTTTTTTAATGGTTTTGTTCGTTTGGAATTGTTCGGCTGACTAGTTGGTAAATTTTATTCGACATCCGATTTACAGAGTTTTGGTGCCTGGTCAAAAGAACTGATCATTTATGTGTGCAAGGAAAGACGAGAGAACAATGATTAAGTGATTTTGAATGTGATGGGTTGTTTGGACTGAGAACAATTTTTTTTTGAATGTCTAGGCTACTTGAACATAAATATAAAGTTGAGATCTGGTCACATAATTATTGCAATGTGAAAGAAACTGTTAATTGGCAGTGATTGGAGAGGCTAGTAATGGTGTATACTGTGAGATAACACAAACATGTGGCATGTAAGTTATGGTCCAACCCGTTAGGTCTTAGTTGACATATTTCGGCATTTGAAGAGCCATCCTTTTCACATGTTTCAAGGGACTTTTTTTCTTTCTATAGTACTATTCCACACTAACATAGACACAAGAATGAAATGCTCACAAATTGTTTTTCACCTTTCACAGAAATTGACCTTCTCTTTAAGACTTTGACCTATGAATTATTTCATCCGATATAAATTGAGCTTCAGAACATAAAAAAAGACTTTTAAGTTTTATTTCATTTGAAATTGTCTGGAATGATGTATCGTTGCTTTCGTTTGAATTCCTCCCCATGCAACCTACTTGACAGAAAACAGTTGCCACTAATAAGCCGCTTTGAAATGATACAATTGAACTCAATAGTTAATAAGGATTGCTCTCTTTTTCACATAAAATTGAATGATATGAATTTGAATGATTTTAGCGATTATCAGTGTAGGCTCTGTTAAATGAAAACGTGTTCCATAACTTCTTGTGGATATTTTGGACAAGGTTACCCTTACTAGTAGTCAGTGGCATAGCATTATGTCCAGTCTTGGAAAGGGGGTGGTACGCATTGGCATCATTAGATGAGCACTGGTTTATTCGATGGATAAAAAGGCGATGTGAATTCAACTAGGCTACCGATTGGGGAGTTCGGGAAGGGGTGCTATCAGCTTCTTTTTCACTTTCCTTTTCTCTTCGCTTTTCTTCTCCTTCTCTGTCTGTCTCTCTCCCTCCCTCCCTTTCTCGCCTTTCACTCGAGGAAAAGTCGCCCCGGTACTCCCCTCCCCCACCCCCTTTATTGTTGTCACTGCTTGTAGGTGAAGACGCAAGGGGATCGCCAGAGGATCAGCTTTTGGGTGAAACACCGCAATACCCTAGCGTACAGGTACATCGGTGAATAACCTTTATAGTGCATTGTACAATGCATGTTGGATCATGCCCCTATGATGAGCGTTACTTCCGTTCTGATAATATCAATTGCATATATTATCGGAGGAAAAACTTTCGTATCTCCTTTAATCTCTTCACATTGTTTTCTTGAAACTGAAAGGGTGATATCGTTTAAGGCATTGTCTAAGCGCGTACACATCACACAGTTAACTCAGGCCGAATTTTTCTTGCCAGAA
>JARBES010234675.1:0-14573 GCA_030265145.1 Strongylocentrotus pallidus | reverse complement strand
TTTCAACCACCTTAAAATATATTGAGAATTATATCCCTATCAAGTATCTCTTTGCACACACGTCATACACAAGCATATACACGCACACACGTGCGCATGCTCTCTTTCTCTCTCTCTGCCTTTTTTCTCTTACTTCCTCAATTTCTCTTCTCTTTCTCTTTCTCCTTCTCTCTCTCTCTCTCTCTCTCTCTCACCCTCTTACTTTCTCTTTCTTTCTCTCTCTCTCTCTCTCTCTCTCTATTTCTTTCACACATATACATACACACACACGCACACACGCACACACACATACTGGGAACAGGTTTCAGAATGAACAACATGTATAAACGATATCTTCTTAATAATGTTTTATTACTTTACATTAAGTTGTAACTTACACATCATTAATCAATTTAATTCGCTATCTTAAGAAAATATGTAATTTCTCTTAAACATCAATTGTTAAGTTTTAACATTATTAATATTGATCATCAATGATAAGGTTTGTTTATACTGTAATCCAGAACTATCCATCTACTACGAAAACCCGGGAGCATGGACACATGAAATGAAATAGTGATACTGATGAAGCTACAGTGCGTGAACAAGACATATCATTTCATTATACATTTATCCATTCATTCATACATTAATTTATACATCGATTCATACATTAATTCATACATTATTCATACATTTATTCATACATTAATACATACATTAATGTATGCATTAATTCATACATTAATTCGTACATTGATTCGTACATTAAAAAGTCATACATCAATTCAGACACTAATTCATACATTAATTCATACATTAATTCGTACATTAAAAAGTCATACATCAATTCAGACACTAATTCATACATTAATTTTACATCAAACAATTCATATATGCATTCATACATTAATTCATACATTAATTCATACATCAAACAATTCATATATGCATTCATACATTAATTCATACATTAATTCATTCATTAATTTATGCATTATTTCGTACACTAATTCATACATTAATTTTACTACAATTCCTTTAATGATTGAGCGCCTTAATTATCATGGTAGCTCGGCTAAAGCCGGGGTTATAATATGATTACAGGGCCCTAAGGGAGAACAATATTAATACTGATGGAGCTACCCTTGGTTTAAAAAAATATATAATTATTGTTATTATTATTATTACTATTATTATTGTTGTCATTCTTATTTCATTATATGCTTTACATATATAAAAGCAACATTGTAATTTTACAATACTGAATATTGTTTTACCCCTAGTATTATATTGTTGACGCCCAGACTGAAGTTCCGATAAATACTGTATACATACGAAATGTTTATTAAACATCCCAATACGCGCTACGTAACATTTTAAGGGACAATTTTTTATTATTAGAACGAGACGGCTGTCATTGTGCATATAATATTGTCTTAAACCGCTTGACAATTATCTAGGGTACAAAGATTTTTCAAAATGCGTTGAAATAAAAGAATTGTCTCATTTGTCATTCTACTTTTCATGGTGCGTTCGATTAAAGTTGAAATAGAAATGTTCAAAATCAGTGTAATACCTCTATGATTACATAGTCTGTTTAGGTCACTGTCGCAGACCAACAGGGATCAGCATATCGTACGATAATGTGTTAGATCATGTCGTAGTAGAAAACATTTATAGAATCAGGTGGTACATTTGCATTCATACGAAAATTCTCAATATGCTATTTCTCGCGCTTATCAAAGACGAGGTATCTAGATAAAGGAATTGCTCAAAGAATATTATGTCGTTGCACTTTCCTAAAAAATAAATCCCTTTTTTATTTCTAACATTTCAGCTCATAAGGATATTGAGGCTACCCCTGCTTACCACCGACGCACAGTGGGCCAGGGAGGAACCAAAGTGCGCCAAAACTCATTTTTGGTGATTTATTTTTTTTCTATTTTTTTTCTTGCCCAGTTGAAAGGTAATGCATTGAGGAATACCTCAGTAAAATATTAAATTCCGGTAAGCACAATAAGGGTATAAATTTACTCCTTCAAACAGAAAAATCCTACATAATCACAGTTTAAGTGCAAAAGTGACTTATTTTTTATAAATCTATCAATTTAACATGAAGTTCTTAAGTTATTGATATGAAATTGCTCTCACATATTCCTGATAGTTCATTTTCTTGCCCAGTTGAAAGGTAATGCATTGAGGAATACCTCAGTAAAATATTAAATTCCGGTAAGCACAATAAGGGTATAAATTTACTCCTTCAAACAGAAAAATCCTACATAATCACAGTTTAAGTGCAAAAGTGACTTATTTTTTATAAATCTATCAATTTAACATGAAGTTCTTAAGTTATTGATATGAAATTGCTCTCACATATTCCTGATAGTTCATTTTGTTGCATGAATGGGTTAAAATTAATAGAAACACAATTTTCATTATTATAGGATAATTCACTGAAAAATGGACTAATTATCTATGTTTTTTATAAATCCAGAGGAAATGTTTAGATTCCCGCAAAGTTCCGCTTAAATATTAATACCACCATTTTGTCTGATGTCTAAGCTTTACGTTGATACCAAATTTGGCTATCCGATCTTGCCCGTTGTTATGTTAGAGCCGATTTCCCTTGCCACATTGCCCCGAAAAATGTTGTTTTTGGGGTCCGCGGCTGAATCATGGAGGATTCGCCCTGGAATCGCGATCATAAATCACGGGGCGTGGGGGCGCGTGACACTTGTTCTGACACCGCAGACCAAAATAAACACATTTTTCGGGGCAATGTTGCAAGGAAAACGGCTCTAACATAATAACGGGCACAATCGGGCAGCCAAATCTGGTATCAACTTAAAGCTTAGATATCAGAGAAAATGTTGGTAATACCATTTAAGCGGAAATCCCTGGACATCCAAACATTTCCTATGGATTTATAGAAAATAAAGCCCCGGAAATTAGTTTTGGCACACTTTGGTTCCTCCCTGGCCCACTGTGCGTTGGCGCTCAAGATGCGCTCAAGATGAGTTCTCAAGTTTCTTATATTACCTCAAATTTTTTTTCATGACATTTTTTATTAATATTCCTGAAAAGTTTTGTAAAAAGTTGGAAACTGTATTTTTCTAGGTTCATTATGGTCTGGAGGGAATGATAGAGTAAAACGCAAACTGTAAATGATTATGATCATTGTGGTTTTAAAATGATAGATATTAGATCTTTTGCAAGTGTGCAAACTTATCTGGTCGAGGCTTTTACTGAACGATAAATTTGATAGTCCTTGGAATCAAATAATCAGTCTGTCTGAGTTTCACTCAGATCCAGAAATTGTATTTAGAACCAATGCCACTGAAAATATTTTGAAAGGGTTGAATATTCAAGTCGCAGACACTATAAGTGTGTGGTATGCATTCAGATCAATATAGCTGTCTGATTCTAATCTGGTGGAAATGCACAGATTAGATAGCTTATGGTACAACAAATATGTCTGCTTGAAAAAATAAAAAGGTTGTTTTACTTCCCTGCCTGGTATACAAGAGGAATTAAAACAATACAGGATTTGATTTACTATGGAGCACGTTTCAAAGATTTTTTGGAATTAGTATTAGAGTTTGACATACCAATTGGTGATAAACCAAAATATTTTCCATTATTAAGGCAATTCCTATATAATAGATTATAGTCGAATGATAATGGAGATCCATTCGAATTCTTAATGAGAAACTATTGGTTACTAAACATTTCTCTAAATTATCATATTCAATTTTTAAGGAATCTGTCTTTCCCCAAAAGAGATCGGATAAATGGAATGAGATTTCAATGTAGAAAAAATAGTGAGGAGCGGTCTTTGGTTCATAAAGTAAATTTTAAATGCACCATTGAAACGCAGTTGCGTTCTTTTTACTTTAAATCCTTCCACAGAGCTTAAGCCAAAAATGACTTTTTGTACAAGAAAAAGGGTCTGACATTGAATTATGGAGTCTGTGTGAAAGATGACCAGACTCAATTGAACATTTTATAATACAATGTGAAGTTGTAAAGCCACTTTGGTCTGTCCTAGAAAATTATATATCTTTAAAATTTAAAAAAGAAGTTAAAGATAAAGGTGAGTTCTGGTAATGCGATTGCATTGTCAAAGAAAAGGTGTGGAATGGATTAGAAAAGGTTGATCATGTAGCATGTTAGTATTGGTGTGTACTGCAAGGTTCTGGAATCATCAAAATCATAATAAATTTGGCCCAGTCATGGTAAAGTAACAAGCAATGTACACAGAAAGATGTATATGGGACTACACAAATGGTGCCGGGGCTACTACACCTTGATTTCCTTATATCTCTTTGCTCATTACTCAGCCAGGATACATTTTCTTCCAAAATTGTTTGGCACATGACATTTACTTCAAATCTTGAACATTCAGTGTAAGTGTGAGTTTTGTTTGATTCTGTGAGAATTCATTTTCTTTCTTTTTTCCAGAACTCAAGTTTTTTTTTAATTTCTTGGAACATGAAAGAATGTTCGGTTGTCCCAAGGACTATCAGAATTAAATATGTATACATTTCTTCCTGTTTCGACCATTTTCTACATACACTGCTGCAAATGCAAGAAAAAGAAACAAATATGTCATGGTCTTACATCTTTGATAAAAATATAGTCTAAATCTTAATATGTAATTGCAGGTAAGCATAACAAGTTAAGCCTCCATTAAAAAAATGTACATTTGAGTTGTAGTGGACTTCATGATGTTTTGTCATTTCAAATTCCTGTACATGATTGTAAAATGTACATGATTTAAAAGTAAACTGTCCAGATGTTGGAAGTATTTGATTGAAGGGTTTATCACAAAAGTTGGATATTATGAGGATTTATATTTGATCGAAATGTTATAAAATGACTAAAATTTGAAGAAAGTGTAAACACTACGCGCAAATCTGGCTTTAATATTTAGTCGGATTTTTGTTTAGCCTTTTTAGTAAGCTTTCAAATATAAGGATATTTTTAGAGAATTTGTTTATAGCCGATTTGAAATGCCTGTACGTACATGTATAGTGATTACCTTCAAATATCAATAACTTACTAATTTTGGGCCGATTTCCTTCAATCTTTTACTAGTCTATATTTCTGATTTGTCTGCTTTCTTGTTTGAGTTTAATAGGTTGGATTTCCCTTTAATTATAGAGGATGATTTTTTTTTTTAATTCTCATATCTAGCTTAACTATATGACTCCCAGCAGCGTTGGCTAGGGAACAAAAAGCAACTTCGAGATTCAGGTTGAGAATCATGCAGACTTAGAATGCGTGTTTCTGAAAGCATGAATCGAATAAATCCCTCCTTGGTCGTGTGATGATGATAAACAATTAAATGACAGGATTGCCTACTTCTCTGACTCCGGTGCTTGTCTGACTTGTGCAAAGCACCTCCTGCTACTCGCTACAACGTAATAGAGAAGAAAGAAAATTAAATAGTTTGAGTATTTGCACGTGTTACTTACTGATGTTTTAAAAAAAGAAATGGGGGAAGAAAAGCAGGAAATTCAATAATTCGAATATTTAGACAAGCTATACTGACTAATATGGCTCACATAAAAAGGGGAAGAAGAAAAATTTGGAATTATTTTATTGAATCCTGAAAGAGCGGTAACGGAACATAAATATTGTAGCTGCTGTCGTTAAAATATACAGCCATTGTTTAAAGGCCAAGTCCACTACAAAATAACTGAATTTCAATAAAAGCAGAAAAATCAGGCAAACCAATCAAAACAAGTTTAAGCAAAATCGGATAACTACTAAGAAAGTTATGAATTTTTAATAACATGAGAAACTTTAAAAATCACAAGACAAATTGGTAACTCATTCATGAATCTGTGACGTCGTGTCCTCACTATCCACTTTTTTTAAAAAAATTGATAATATCAATTTCCTATTTTCCCCCTAAGAATCTTATTTCTTCAAACCAGCATCCAAGTTAGATTGATAGTATTTTTTTTTTTGTGTGGATGCACTAATATAGAGTAAGTTTTCTCCAGTTAAATCATGAAAAATGTAAATTTTGATAAACTATAAGAACATTATGAATATACAATATTTAGAAAATAGTATCAATTCTTCAAAGTTCATCAAAAAATTGTGAAATGTCATGCACGCAATATGATACAAATAATATAACCTGGATAGAGGCATGGGTTAATCAAGTTTTGGGGGATAAAACTGGACATTAATTGGATTACACTATATAATGCACTTGATAAATAGTGAGGACACGACGTCACAAACTGATAACCAAATTGGCAATTTGTGTAGTGATTTTCATTGCTCCATATTTTCTTTTCGATTTTGCTTAAACTTTTTCTGATTGATTTGTCTGATTTTTCTGCTTCTATTGAACGTAAGTTATTTTAGGAGTGGACTTGTATTCCCCGAGATTCGGGAGCATTGTAGTACAATAGTGGCTTTGGTCTATGAAACGCCAAAAAGGGTATTACAAGTTGGCGTTCTATACTGGACTATCATGTGGAAGGGCCAGGTTGTAACCTTGCTGGGTGCATACAATACACAATGCGTTTCCAGAAAAAATGAAACCGAGAATTATCGATGTTTTATCATAACTTAATCACAATTATAATTGATAAATGACACATATTTGTAAAGCTTAGATCCGCTTCTTTCATTTAATGCAAAACATATGATGCATATTTCATGCATGAGTGATTAAAGTCAATTTAAAAAGAGGGAACCAAAATGTCATTTAGCGGACGGTATCTAGAGAGTTCAGTTTCTGCCCTTTCATAGTCAATCAGAAAAAATGAGCAAGGAATAACAAACTTCTGTTTGTTTAAAGTGATGCTAACATTTACATCATTTTATTAGACGAATTCGTTTTCACTGGCTGCCTGCCGTAGCAACAAACGGAATTGACAAAAGACTTAACTCCGCGGTTTCGTTGACGATCAGCCATGCTGAATACTACAGCTGAAAAAGCTATATTGTCTTTGGCTGTGGTTGAACAGAAGGGAGTCCGAAAATATGTTATCGTTCCCATCTTTATAACAATATAAGGAAATTGTTTAGTCTTCAAAATACCGAAAGAGTAGAATATGGTACTTACGTTCAGGTAGGATGACCTCAGCTGTGTGGCCTAATCCAGCATTTTGGAATGCCAGATGGAGTTCATCTACCTGCTCACTGGGCCGAACCTTCCGTCTCCAGTCACGTAGCATCTCACAACAGCCTGATTTTGAGACACAATCAGATGACGAATCTGGGCGGTTGAGATATTTCTCTACAGCTAAATAAGAGAAGCCAAGCTGGTAGCCAAGGGACTTAAGATCCTTTAGTGAAGGGATCACATCTTGCAGGATCTCGAGAAGATCGTTGGATACATATTGTGATCGCCCCTGCCTACATAAAAGTAAATTCATAACATTCGGCGGGAAATCATATTTTAAGATATCGAATTTGGTAATGCTGCGAATTTTCTTATTTGCATCGTTATGTAAATCTGTTCCTCATTACATTGGAAAAACTTGTTGAAATATTTAGAAAGATATAATACTATTTGATGTAGCCATGGAGGGTTGGTATATTCCTTTGTATAGTATTGACAGGAATCCTTCTTCTTTGATAAACCACCCTTATCCATAGACCAAGAGTCGATTGACAAAAGTTAGAGACATCGTCGATGTATTAAGCGCTATGAACGCGGAGTATTATTAATGACTTTTTGTCGATCAATAGCCATACCCATTACTATTATAACTATATAATTATTGGTTACGTGTTAGGAATGATAAATGCCCTGTCACACGTCCGATCTAAAAAAAAAAAAACGTTAAGATTTGGTTCTATATGCCATGATTTTGATTCAAAATTTGTAAAGTAGTATTTATGATAAACAGTATTACATTTCAATTAATACTTATTATTACAAGAATGAACGATACATTGATGGATGATGATATTCATTTACTTACGAATCTGTGTGATCCAATGCATAATCCGGTTCATCTGCATCAAACGCAATGAAGAAATACAATAGGAAGAATGCGTTTATTTAATTTGTTGCAGTATTGGGAATAGCTTTGTATAAAGCATGCGTTGTGACAGAAAAAAAATCATAACTCTTCTCTTCTCTTTGTTGCACTTTTGCATAATTAGGGACCCTCTAATTTATGTATTTTACTTGTATTTAATTGCCAGGGCTTACAAGACATTAAGCTACAAAGCTACGCTTATGTAAGAGCCATGACCAGCCCTGTTTCAACAAAGTTTATATTATTGCCATCTAGTTTAAATGTAAACTGACTTATTTGTTTTTAATGGTTTGTTTATAACGTTTGAGGATTTTAACAAAATTCAATATCGCCGTTTCATAGAGGGGGAGGGGGAAGGGTAGATTCCAGAAGAAAAATATTTTGTTACAAACATATTTGAGTTCCGACCAGGTCTACCCCACAGCTATTTGTTGATGACTTAAACTAGGAAGGAGTGTTTTGCATTTATTCTACATATTTCGCTACATAATTCTCTATCTCTTTCCACTTATCATCAAAAAGGGAATTCACTATGCGCTGACTTTAAACCTAATGAAAGTAATTCTTATTGAATGAGGTGAAACATAAATGACAATTTGTATTTTATTGTATGACTAATGTAAGATCTTTTAGCTAACCATTTACAGGAAATAACTTACGTGGAACTTTGACTAGACTTGTTACATCAATTATTTTTGTAAGGTCATTGAAATAGCTGGCTACATTTGATGACGTGAAATACACAAACTAATATAGGCTACCTTCTATTGAACAGATATACGCTCTTTCTGCACGTGTTTCTGACCCTTGTAGTATATCGATATGGATGTCCTTCTTTCCTTTCTCTTCAGGAGAGAACTGAAGCTCGAAGTTCAGAGGGCTGCACTTTCCACTAAGTATACCATTGATTGGCATCTTTTTTTTTTAGATTGCAGGGGGAAAAAATGGTAATAATAATGACAATCATTATAACATTAACAAATACCACAACAACAACAATGATAATAATGATGACGAAAATAAACCTGAAAAAATGTTTATTACGATAAATAAATTGAATAAAATTAGCCAGTTGAACTGCGGTCACGCGTGTCGATGGGCACCTTTTGTATTAAAGCATGATTCGGGGGAAAAGATCCACACGCTTCACATAGCCTTTGTTAATAGCCCGCATTGGGTTTCCCAAGTAGTTTTAAGACATGGAGTCATTTCTAGCTCATTCCCTTTGTACCATCTTCGATGCCGCCAAGTGAAAATATGTCAGGCATGTGCTTAACTGGATCTTCCTCGCAGACACGTAGACAAAAGATTCCTGCCTAGCTGCAAACTGACGGGCCACTTTCAAAGGGAACTATGCTTTTGCAATGATAATTACTCTTCGCTACCACTCGCCTGATAATACGAGCAGTACAGAGTGCTATACCTTTACAGGAGCCAAGCGAAAGGAAGTGGAGAAGAACAAAATTAATCAAAATTACTCGACTGGGCATGTGTGGGCAATAATCTGACATATAACATCATAAAGAACAGTACATGAACACATTTACTTTTATTTTCGTGAGCCGGAAGTAATCGGAAAAGTGTCAAGTTGCTGGTTTTAGGATAAATAATAATAATAATACTAGGCATTTCTATTGCGCCGTCTACCTAGATAGTTCTATTCCGAGGCGCATTTATTATTACCCCGACTTTAGACAAACTGCCGGTTATACAGTATTGTAAAATTGTATTATTTTGCACAAATTGAAACTGCTTTTATACAATGTAATCAAATTTCTTGACATAAATATGCTTTTGTATTCATATTTTATCAATTGTTCGATTTTTCCCCTGCTAATTCAAATAAGAAGTGAAATATTAATGATATTTCTTTCTGAACGGAATCACTATTCAAGTTTTCAAATGATATTGGCGGGTTCGAGCCTCGGACAGTAAAGGTAACATCACACTTGTAGATTCTATTGTGCAACCTTAGAAACCGCTGCTTGAAATAATTTGTTGCCAGTTGGGTCTCCAGCTCTTAAAACTCCTTGGTTTTCCATACGAAATGCTGACTTTACAGGTAGTTTCAGGTATAAAATGCGGAGAGTAAATTTTGACCAACTACAGTTGTTGTTGTGTCTTTTACTAAGGAGTAGAAAAGAAAAGAGATCTGTCTATTACCGTGATAACTAAATAATTCTGTAATATGATTTCTGGAAAAATATCATGTGCGTAGATCGCATCGTTTTAAAGTATAGACAGTCCGAATTCTTTTTTTTTAATGAGAAATGCTGAATAAACCAATAGATTCAGGTTTCAAATGTCAAGAGTAAAACACAGACAATAACAATAGTAATTGCAAATGTACAGGAGTTCTAAGGAGAGATATATATATATATATATATATGTCCTATACCTTGAAAACTTAAAGGGATCAGGTATCTTTGTCTCAGATTCTAAAACAAATTCCTGGATTTAGCTCATGCTGCAATGGTAATTATAAACCTTTAGGTAAGTCAAGAATCCCATAACTTTTACAAGCCGATCACCCGTCTGATTATCAAGATATTTATCATCGGAAATCGAAATGTCAAAAAACCGTTTTCCTAACGATTTTTATAATACTACAGTCTATTCGGGAAAATGAGTATGTTGGGATTTCCCAATTCCACCATTATTATTCAACAAACCTGAGGCTAATGAAATAATAATATTACCATTCTTTTCTTATTTTCCGCCCCGTCGTGGAACACAATCTTCAGATCCTCTGCTGTTGACTCGATAGAGAATTTGAGTTCCTTCAGGACTTGGCAGTAGGGTACAGAAGAACTCTTCTCCTTCCTAGTTATATCCTGGAATTGGACAAATACATTTCAAATCTAGATATTGCAAAATGAATCAATTTCATGCAGATCATTAACGGCAACTATTATGAATAACCTTAAGTTACACATTATGTACATCTCATTTAGATTTGTTATTGATTTAGTGATTAAATGTTAGAAAGAAAATCATGAATAAAAAGTCAGAAGATTAGTATTATTAATGAAGAGTTAGATCCCAACATAATGTAACCTATCTGTTTCACATTCGTAGGTTAATCTTCTAATATCCATTTATTCAGGTAGCTTAATGCACTGACACTGCACTAAAGCTGAGTATTAACCGTAAATAACTGTTAGGCCTATCAGGACTTTAAAAGTGATGCTGTTCCAAACCATGCTATATCCATATTTCAATGACCTTCACTGGAAAAATGCTAATCACAAAGCACTGCAAAATGTATGAACGGTCATAATTATAATGTACTGACCCCAACTTACTATCTGATACAAGCATCACAGTAAGATAATGTACAGGATTTCTCAAAATGGCAAAGGATATACTAGGTGGATGTCATAATCCAACATACTGATTTTAAAGTACTGCCCCCCCCCCTTTCAATTGCTAGTGCAATGTGTATTGTTCCATGTAATAACAAATTCTGCATATGTTCTGAGAAATGTTGTTGATGTTGTTTATGTTTGACGCGCTTAACATTAAATTATGAATATTTACGCCATGTTTTTTTTTTTTTGGGGGGGGGGGTTAGGCGTGTATCAGTAAATTATGAATATTTACGCCATATTTATTACCTTAGTAGACTGTACACTAGACTACGTTTTTTATTCTTTCATCCCATATTTCAAGCCAAACAGATGTTTTCGATTTAAGTAGGCAGTATGTAATAATTTAATTTCTGGGCTAGTGATATAAAAATGGCCTTTATCTGTATCCAAGCAATATTTTTGTAAAGAAACAGAGTACTACAAACTTATACAGTGCATTTTCGCAAGAATACCTATACCAGAGTAAGGTTCCCCGCCCTCTTCTCGCCTTTACTCCCCTTCCCCTTTCGTTCTCTACCTTCACTTTACTCTGCTCCCATCCTCTACAAACTATTCTATCTGTGCTCTATTCCCATATCATCCCTCCCCCTCTCCTTCCTCTATTTAACTCATCCATCCTGTCAAAATGCGCAAGCTATAGAGGCAAGTGAACCGCAATCAGGTGTTTAGGGAAAGGAATGCGATGCGTTCAAGCATATGTAGTTGCCTATTGTTGCTATATGAGTTAAAGGCAAGGTTCGCACCACGTAGGCAGAGCGCTATAAGTCTGTGTAGCGTAAGGACTGAGTAAGAGTGAGCTAGTACATAGGGCGTGGTTTGAGCTTGGTGAAAACGTGTCAGGCTAATGGGTATTTGTTAATAAGCCACAAGGGAAAACCAAGCCTCTACAGGACCACGCCAATGCCGCTCTGCCGTCTTTGGACCATGTACAGAGGAGATAAACTCGTACGTTTGGGCTTTGCGCTGGACACCAGGCCGCTATTAATTAGAGATGACATAGGCCTTCATAACTTAAAGATTCTGCTGGGGGCATCTTTTCATAATTAGATTAGATCGAATGTTGACGGCAAAAGATGGACATAGATAATATGATATAAGCACCTCTATATAGTTCCTATATGGATGAAGTATGTACACACGTAGAGATAGTTTCTCTACAGGAGTCATGAACAAAGGCTGGAAGACTACACATGTCAGCTGGATTACTTGAAGATCAGTCGATGACAAAGCCCAGACTTGAAGATGACGTGTATGAAACTTGATCTTATCTTTTAAGATTTGTGATGTGTGCGGAGTCAGGTTTCTACGACCGAACGTTCCTTTTAATTAAAGAAAATACAGAAAAATATTGATTATACTATCTTACTCCGTAATAACATAGTCCCGTACAATATTGATTATAGTATAGAGTAGGAATTGATTTCGATTGGCATATGTTAATTATAAACTAGAATCAAGTTTTGTTCATCGATTTGACTCAAATGGCATAATGGTACTTTTCTTTGTTATTTAGAAATCATTCAATATAAACTTTCATCAGTTCATCATTTTTATATATTGATTCTCATGACGGAAAGATTATTATATCTATGATGAGAGATCGGGTGTTCACCTCATCTGTCAAATTATCAGGATTCAAATGTCAAGTGATGATGTTTACTTTTTATTCCAAGAGAACAGAATCAAAACATTTCAATAACTTTGTACCTGGTCCAGTTCTTGTGTACAAGATGACAGACGATTCGTCTGTAAGTTCATGGTGATTGGTACAGTGTGGTAGTACCACCGTGGCAGGCTTGAGCAGTTCTTGTGTGAGAGAGCATTCTATGACTGGAGTAATGACTACCTCACCCTCCCGTACAGGAAGCATAGGTTGTTCATTAGTTGGGACGCGAAGAGTTAGAACTGATCTCAACCCTTTTGGTATAGCTCCTTCAGGGATAGATACGGTAATACCAAGTTCATCAAGGGTCAGTTCTCCACCCTTGTGATCAATGATGCCATGCGAGATGAAAGGCATATAGCTTGGTTGGCATTTCATGGCTAAAGCGGATCAGAAGAAAACAAGTTATCGATAATCACATATGAGACATTAAACAAATAAACTGCAGTTTATCTATAAAAGATGTCAAGATGCATCCATTTTTTGTCATAGTTATTTTGAAAGCAGGCCCTTTTGAGTGTTTTTAGTGTGAAGCGACTGGGAAACAAGCGTGTAATAATGCATGTTTGGACGGGTTTGAATACAAATGTTACAATCATCTGGATTCAGGATTTGATTCGGAGTAAAACTTTAACAAATAAATTGAGTAAAGTATGGTCAATGTTTTAAAGATTTTGGAAAATAACTGAGATGTTCCTGCTAAATTTCAACTTGAAAATTAATGGTATACCATGCTTCTTAGGTCCGAAAGATATCTGGTATGCGTGTTTCCTCATCTATAGCAACACGGCTCATGATTACTCCTTCTTAATAGAGGTTAAAATTACACAGACTCCTGCCGATTTCATGATTTTTCTCTGAATGGGGAATGTGGGTACTTTGATAGTCGGGCAATTGTTAGTAAACATAATAAATCTGTCAAAAAAAAATTTGTTCCACTGATCAAGCAGGACTCCATCATTTAATGTAATGTGAAACACAGTGGAGTTGGCATTACCTTCTGCTATCTTGACTGCTGCATCGTTGAAACGGAAAGCCTGAGCAACTTCCAGAAGCCGCTCCCTATTCCCACCTTTATGTACCCACTCTTTAAGCATCTTAAGAGTACTACGGCCAATCTTGTGAGCCGGGAAGGTCACAAATTCGATCATGATCTGCAAGACACCAGAAGCTTTAAGACTCAGGCGATGACACAAGTCCAGTAGGTCTGTCTTGGATCCAATAGACCTTGATATTTCCTCACGGCCTGTGGACACTGACAAAAATGCATATGTCAACGTGAAGGAAAATATCCACGTTAATGGACATAACATAATAATGGTGGTGAATGAGGACATTGACGGCGTCGGAAATAATGAAGAAAAAAAATTACTATATTGCTCCGGTTGTCTCATTTTCGCTCGCTGGACCATAAACGTAGCTAGTTAGACGTCACTACCAAACTAGAATGTTGCACTATGTTGCCGGGTGTATGCCATTGGGTGAACCGGGTGTGCGGAAATGGTGTGTTGGGGAGGGGAAGTGAGAGTGTTCGTGTGTGTG